>JAKELH010000604.1:0-44507 GCA_021525015.1 Lactarius pseudohatsudake | reverse complement strand
TCAATGTGATGGCTCGCCGATCAGACTGAGGAAGGAGTGGGATTTTTTGGTTGCAATATGGTACAACGCAGATTCTGGAGGGTCACGTCACAGTTAGTCAAATGAGAAACAGAAAAAAAACTTACAATCAGAATCGGAATTGGCAACGAGGCACGCTCGTATATCATAGTCGTCAACATCAATGACCTCCCTACTACTACCAGCTTTGGCCATCTTGGTCCGAGTCCGAGTGGGCTTCATGAATACTCGAGCCTCCTTGATGATAACATCAAATTTGGCCTTCGTGAGCGAGCGTGCCGATTTTGTGTAATTCCGGGTAGCTTTTCCCCAAATTGCATCGCTGAACCCCGTCTGACGTGTGGAGTCCTTGCCAGTAGAATAATTGAGAGTCTTAGGGAGGGTTAGGGTTTTACCTCTAGCCGCACGGGGCGTCTTGGTCGTCACTATTCCGGTTTGATAAGAGTCAGTGCCCTCTCCACCTAGCGGCAGTCAGCGCAATTTTGTGAGCAAAAAAAACACCACTTACCGCCGCAGCAGCCAGGCCAAGCGCACCGATAGGTAAAGGAGTTGGCGTATTGGGTCCATGGAGGTCGGGAACCTTCTGGGAACTTTCGATAGCCCCGAGGTGTGCAGCAAACGTTTGAAGGATAAATGGGCTACGGAAGAGGCCCTTCCATTTCTAAATGGCATCGCGTTGTCATAAGGTGGGTACAGGATGATGTCTGGATTTGCGTACCGTTTTGTCTTCATCATCAGTGTCCTCGTACAAAAAGCGAAGGTCCTCGAGGTAAAAGCTAGCAAATTCTTGACCCTGAATCTGAATCCCGCAACAAATCTTGCGAGTCGCAAAAGGATTGAACACATGAAATTCCGATGGAACCAACGACATTTCGCCATGAATCGGCAAGGCGTTGGATAGCCTGAAGCACATATTCAAACTGTTTTAACCGTGAATATACCACATACCTTTTGACAGACCGCGCTAGATGATGTAATCTCGTATTCATGGCCATTTGTGGCATCCCAAATCTTCTGCATGACCTCGACTGCTTGCTTAATGGGCACGTCCCAAGGGTCAGCAGTTTGACCAACGAAGGCCATATATGTGGTGACAAATGTACGGCGGAACCATTGTGCGCGGTCCAGCCAGGGAGCTCGTCATTTCGAGGTTTCTTAGAAGCCACGTCTTCGGCCATGCCTTCGGTCTTTACGACTATGAGTTGCTAGAATCAAATAACATAAGTACGGTAGCACGACAAAAAAAAGAAACTCACGTCATTGGTGACACGCCTCTTGCCTTTTGGAGGGCTCTTGACCGCGGCCTCCCGTTCTCTGCCGTTGGTCTCATCAGCATCAGAAAGACCACCTTCGGATAATAGAGTGACGTCAAGCGGTTTGGCCTTTACTTTGGTCGAACCCAGCGAGCCATGACTGACGATGTTGATGTTGCCGGTGAGAACTGAGGGCACAGACAAGCGAGTGGAATTGCTTGTAAGTGGAAAAACGACGCTGGACTTAGAACGGCTGGAAGTAATCGCTGGGACACGACTTGGTCCTCGTGAGGTGGGCTTCGCATCGCGGGGGACCCGGTCTTCACAGTTGACCGCTGAGCTTTGCACTTTCCGTTCCTCACTGGCATAGCATCACTGAGCATACAAAAAAGAGTAGATTGTTCGAGCGTTAACAGCGATGACCAAGGCAGAGACATGAGAGGAGCAGTCAGCTTACGTCGGAACACGCCGAGGAGCGCCATCTTCTATGGAAGCCAAAACCGAAGCCTGATTGGGCTCAGTTGCCGTTATCTGTTGATTGCTCCATCCCATTGTGGACTTCTTTCCCACCGCAACCATCGCCTGGGGCTGGGGGTCTCTTGAGAGCTAACCCCTCTCCTCCGAGTCGCTTCCCTGACATCGACTTGACCATATCGGCATACTTATTCCCTTGGCTCTTGTCCTCCGCTTGATCCTCCATCTTCTTTGCAGCAACATTGATCTCGTCCCGTATGCGTACTTTTATTTTCTTCGGCTTGGGCTCCTGAGGCGGCTCTGCGTCAGAACCTGCTGACTTGGCAATCAACTTGTTGGCTCTCTTGTTCTTGCGAGATGTTGCCTTTGTTGCCGCTCTTGTCACCACAGCCTTTTTGTGCGCACCTTTCAGCTTTTTGCCTGGAGGCGGCGGCACGTCGCTTTCGACAGCCTGAGTCGAGTTATCTCCCATGTCTGAGGGTTCGGAGGCAAGTGGTTTGAATGCGGACTTCTCGTTGTCGTCTGACGACTCCGAGTCGCTATCCGGGTCGCTGTCGTTGTCGCTATCCCTGTCGTTGTCGCCGTGGCTGTCGCTGTCACCATTGTTGTTGCTATCACCGTGGCTGTCGCTGTCACTTGTCTTTGAAATGGGAGTGAGATCAGACTGGATCTGGTTATGACGCCGTTTTGGAGTGAATAGTGGGCGAGGAGTAGCGTCAACCAGGTCTTCGTTGGCCAGACAAGCATGCTCAAACTGAGCTGCGCGGTTGATGCCCTGTTGCTTAGCCACCTTACGAGCCTCCTTAGCCTTAGCTTTAGCCATTTTTCTTCTTGAACCTGGGCCGTGGTTCGACGTTTGTGCTTGACAATATTTCCTGGGTGAGCCGTCTTGTTACTCGCCCGTGTACTCATCCGACGTGGAGGGGAAGGGGTTTTTGGCATGGTGACGAGGTGAAGGAGGTGGTATGTTCAAGACAGGATGCGCTAAATTTTTTGCCAGCTAAGTGGTTTAAGCAAAGGTTTAGCCTAAGGCTAATGCGCAACTGCGGACTTGACAGATTTTCACAATTTGGGCTCACCACGCCTCCCTTACACGCATTATTCTAATTCTCTCCTTGTTCTTCTTTGCTTTTATATTATCTTCTCACAATGCTACCAAATAATACACGGAGAATTTCCGACATCCATATATATGGTCCCCCTCCCCCAACTCTTCCTTGTCCCGACTGTCCCCGACACTTTCACATCAGAAGTGGACTCAGGAGACACATGCAAGCGAAGCATGGTATTCAGGGACCCGAAACAGATGAGCCTCCGCCATCCCCATTGCAACGCTCCGACTTGTCTTCTAACGAGTCCGAGTCTTCTAATGAGTCATTGCACGAACAGGCTCCGCGTCCATTTCCATCCGACTCTGTGCCATCACATCCACCTTCACGTGAAGGATCTCCAGGCGCCAACCGTGATATTGACATAGATATCTCTATTTTTGATTCGGATCACATACCGCCTGGGTCCTACGTTGAAGGATTGACTCGAAACTCACCACCTAGGGACGATGCGCTTGACGAGCACATTCCTCCTCACGTTCCTTGGCCTGACCCTCCAGGTGTTACCGAGGGTGTTACTCGTGTTTATCATACCAAACTCAATGGTAAGTCTCTTAATATAATGTTTCTTTATATAGACTAACATTAGCTACGTGTTGTAGGGCAGATCTGTGATGAGGACGGAAACGATATACCATCAGACACGCTGGCACCTCCACGTAATTCCAATCAGGGACCTAACGACTGGACACCATACAACAATCGTCTTGAATTTGAAGTTGCCGACTTCTTGTATCGTCGTAACCAGATGTCTGCCGGAGATATCAATTGTCTTCTCACGCTTTGGGTGGCGTCTCTCAGTGCCCACAATGGTAAACCACCATTTGCAAACACCGTGCAAATGTACAGCGCCATTGATTCTACTCCTCTCGGCGACACCCCATGGCAATCTTTTAGTTTGCAGTATAACGGAATCCGATCTGAAGGTAACATCGTGTCGTGGCAGGAAGCTGATTACGATGTGTGGTTCCGGAATCCACGCACTCTGGTCCACGGTATCTTGTCTAATCCTGATTTCAAGTCCAATTTTGATCTCGCGCCGCTTCAAGAGCGCACTCCCGATGGAACCCATCGCTTTTGCGATTTCATGTCTGGAAATTGGGCCTGGAGACAAGCAGTGAGTCCTCAGTACCCTCTTTAGACGTGTGCTCATTGTTTGGTAGACCATAATTGCTGAGGATCCCGAAACACATGGCTCGGTCTTTTGTCCTATAATTCTCGGTAGTGACAAAACGACTGTATCTGTGGCCACGGGACACAACGAATACTGGCCCATTTATCTCTCCATCGGTAACATACACAATAACATTCGACGAGCACATCGCAATGGCGTTGTGCTCCTTGGTTTCTTCGCGATCCCTAAAAGTTGGCTTGTTTGCTGTATATCTAGTCGAATTGTTATTCGCTGACGGCTTTGACGTATCTATCTCATTTAGCAACTCACGAATTTCGTGACGACCCTAAGTTTCGCAGATTCCGCCGTCAACTCTTACACTCATCACTTGCCAAAATACTTGAGCCACTCAGACCCGGCATGACAACTCCCGAGGTTGTTCGTTTTCCGGATGACCACTTCAGGAAGGTTATCTATGGGCTGGGTCCTTATATTGCAGACTATCCAGAGCAGGCGCTGCTTGCCTGCGTCGTCCAAGGTTGGTGTGCAAGGTACGCATTCTTTTTATTTCGACTCAATCGCTTACTGACAAATCACAAATCGCGTCAGATGTACTGCGCCTGCGAGTGACCTCGACTCTGGTCAGCAGACTCTGCAAAAGCCCGTCCCCGTTCTCAAGCACATACTGAAATCCTTGTTGAGGAGTTTGAGCTAGGCGTGCTTTGGGACGAATATGGATTGGTCGGTGACATTGTTGTTCGTTTTTTTTTTTTTTTTTTTCACTTCTCCGTGCTACCGCTGGCATATGCGGCATGGCCCCACACATTTGGAACCGTTTATATACCGATCTGTGACTCTAATAGATTTTTTGCAGCCATTCACACATTATTTTCCCCGTGCTGATATCAACGAACTCCTGTCACCCGATCTGTTACATCAGTTAATCAAGGGCGCCTTCAAGGACCACCTTGTCACGTGGGTGAATGAATACATTGAGGCTAAATACCCAGCATTGCAAGCACAGAAGATACTCGATGACATAGATCGGCGGTAAGTTCACCTGTGTACATCGACTATCACTACTAAATTGATTGTCCAGCATAGCACTTGCTCCGCCTTTTGCAGGGCTCAGACGCTTTCCCGAGGGCCGAAATTTTAAGCAATGGACCGGTGACGACTCAAAGGCACTTATGAAGGTGAACGATTCTTTAATATTTAGGATATAATTAAGTCTAACACATGTACGGCGCACAGGTTTACTTACCAGCAATTCAAGGGCACATACCAGATGAGATGGTGCTGGCCATGCGTGCCTTCCTTGAATTTTGCTACATAGCCCGACGTGACATACACGACACGCGCAGTCTTGGTGCCTTAGACGATGCCCTGAAGCGGTTTCACCGTCATCGTGAAATCTTTCGGGAGGTTGGTGTTCGTATTAAAGGTTTCAATCTTCCAAGACAGCATTCCCTCGTCCATTATACCAAACTTATTCGTGCCTACGGAGCTCCAAATGGGCTTTGTTCCTCCATCACGGAATCTAAGCATATCAAGGCTGTGAAGGAGCCATGGCGGCGCTCAAATCGTTTTGACGCGCTTAGTCAAATGCTCCTAACCAACCAGCGCCTCGACAAGCTTGCGGCTGCTCGTGTTGATTTTACTAACCGTGGTATGCTGAAAGGCACATGCATATTATCGGTTTTGGGCCAAATACTTGGTGAGATTTCCAATTAAATACTGTCTTAATCCTCTGGACTTACTAGTCAATCGTACTAGGTATGAACACTGGCAGAGCCCGGGTCGATCCGAGTCATGAACCCCTCATCTCGGATTCTTCAAGTTTACTCGGCAACGGCGCTGGCAGCGGAAATGGCAATATTAAAGAAGATGAGGACAATGACGACGCCGACATCGCCGGTCCCACAGTTGAGGCCCACGTCGACCTCTCAAAGATTCCACGTACGTGTTGCATGACTTGGTACTTAAAAATGTACTTGATTGCATTTATAGTACGCAAGGTTTACCCAGATGATATCGCCGCCGAACTTGCACAACCTGACTTCCCTCGTCTCATTCAGAAATTCATCTACGACCAAGAGCATCTCGACTCAGCTTCCGATATTATGTCTATCAGTTCCACAGCCCATCCAACGTTTTACGGAAAGATAACCGTTTATCCTTCCGCCATTGCCACCTTCCAGGTGCCTAGCGATATTTCGGGAACCGGGGGGATGCGCTGTGAACGTATACGTGCAGTGACTTCATGGAGAAAGGGGGCTGGCCGTTATGATACTGTCTTTGTCAACGCCAATTCAGCTGTGGAAGGTATGCGGGGCCTTTACGTCGCTCGCGTGCGACTTTTCTTCTCGTTCTCATTTGAAGGCGTCCATTATCCGTGTGCCCTTGTGAACTGGTTCTCGTGCAAGGACGACTCACCAGACGACTCCACAGGTATGTGGATAGTGGAGCCATATGCACGAGGTGGCGATGGCGAAAATCCCAGTTCCGATATCATTCACCTCGATACCATCCTTCGGGCAGCCCACCTCCTTCCGGTATTCGGCTCTGAGCGCGTATCACGGACTCTTTCTTGCACAGACACACTTGATACATTTTCTAGCTTCTACGTTAACAAATATGTTGATCACCATGCATTCGAGATCGCTTTTTGATACGCTACCTTGCATACTAGATAGACAAGTCACTTGGAACTAGAAGCAGCGGCAGGGCTTTGATTGGGAAGGGCGTAGCACGTCTTAATGAATCCCGTCTTACTGTACGACTCGGCGATGACCGCACTCTGGTCAAGCTCAAAATCGTGATCGGAATATAAAAACTGATGCTTCAATATCCCACGCCTTCTTTCTGCATTTCATTACGGCGATGTTGGTGACCGCAGAGTATTCCGAGTCACCGTGTATCATTGTGGTCGACGTCCACCACGGTGGACAGTATCCCCATCAGGCTCATGCATCAGCAGCAGCTCATTACCAATATCCATCTGATTTTGCTACTATCTCTTTCCACTCCTCCACGTATGACTCAGTGGGATATTTCCCCTTGGACGGCCCACTCCAGGGTCAACATCAACACAGCCTGGTCCCCGTTCCTTCCGGCGGCTACTCGCACTATGATGACTACATCAGTCACTATGAGGACTATGCCCAACCCCCAATCCTGCCGATTCTCCCGTCTTCTAGCTATTCCGAGCTCAGTCATGCTCTCGTGGAGACCCCTCCACCGGAGTCTCAACCCATCCGAGTCAACCACGGCTCTATTGCCCTTCCTAGCCTTCCAATGTCATCCTCATTCTCTCCTAAAGATGGACAATCCGAGACCCTGGTTGGATTAAACTCCGTCGAAGCCGAATACGCCTCAGGCGAGGTTTGTTCGCCGCCTCACGTCCCGTGTCATTTATGCTTACCTCGCGGATAGCGCCCTCGCCTCGCGATACCGGGGCAGCTTGCTTATTCACCTGGCGCGCGTAACCCCACGCTGCTTTCCTTGCCGTTCTCGTCGTCCGATATCGGGACGCCATCATCGAGCGACACGAACGCGGCAAGCTCGTCGCAGGTACCAGCGCCGGCGTCGGCGCTGGAGCCCATCACCGGCGTGGTGAAGTTGCCGTCGACAAAACGGAGCGCACGGCCCAAAGCTTCGATGGCCTGCCTATTCTGTCGTGAGCGGAAGATCGCATGTAAAGCGCCGCCTGAGGGAAGCGCTGATCGGACATGCGAGTGAGCAGTATTTTTTAATTTCTGATCGGCGAATATCGCTAACCCCGATTGCAGCCAGTGTGTACAGCGCTCACGCAAGTGTGAATACCCCACTGGGTCCCGGCGTGGGCTCCATAGGCGCCATGATAAAGGAGGCAGCCACCACAAGGAATCTGAGGGTCCCTAATCCATAGTTGTTCGCGATCATCCTTTCTACGCTTCTTTCTTTCCTTTCCTTCCTTCATTTCCCACGCATGCACACGCACAGATTTACCCACACTCTACAAACGATTCAGGCTTTAATATGTCAATGTATCTTGATCGCTTTACTTTTGTCATTGGTCGGTTGTATATAATGCTCGCATTTCTCATCTCACGCTCTGGATCCCCCGTTTACTTGCTCGCATTAATTCACACATCGTATGTTTACTATATATACTAGCGTTGACATCCCCTCATCTTGCTTCTAAGCAAGAACGTGTCTTCACGACCTTCCGTTACCTTCGTGAAAGCCATGTGTCCCAGCCGACGACTTTGCTCTTGCTCGACTCTACTGCCGCTACCTCGTTCGCTCACTTGGATGCAACTGCTGTGCTGTTGTATTTGATTTCTGAGCCCGGTATCTACCCTGCCGTCGATCCCATCGACTCTAAACACAAATACGTGTCTTTCCGCTAGGTGACCCCCAATGGCTGTGTATTCAGGTCTCTCAACGGCCCGGCATCCCTTCCCCTTCAGGGAGGCTCAGAGAACCTCTCAGCGCCTCGTCGCCACTACAGCTCACGGACCTCGGTGCGTCATTCATCCAAAGTTTAACCTGTTTGTTTTCTCACCTGTCACCATCTCGTCGCCACGACAGCCCATAGACCTCTGTACGTCCTTCATCCAAAGTTTAACCTTTTGTCTTACCTCTTGCCACCTCACCGCCGCTATAGCTCATGGACCTCGGCGCATCGGCTCCTTCCGCTTTGACTCATCCGAAGTTTAACCTTTTTGTTTTCTGTCCTCTCAGCACCTCGTTGCCACTACAGCTCACGGACCTCGGTGCGTCCTTCATCCGAAGTTTAACCTTTTTGTTTTCTCACCTCTTGGCGCCCCATCACCACTACAGCCCACGGACCTCGGTACGTCCTTCATCCGGAGTTTAACCCTTTTGTTTTCTGCCCTCTCGGCGCCTCGCCGCCACTACAGCCCACAGACCTTGGTGCGTCCTTTTAACCTTTATTTTTCTGGCCGACTCACCCTTATGCCTGCGTCCCTCGTCGTAGGCGCTTGCGGGAGCGACCTGTATCATGGACGCGAGCCTTCACTTCCTATTACTTTCCTTGCTCCGATGTTTTCCTCAACAAGACCACGTGCTCAGAATTCAGAGAGCGGCTGAGGCACAAAATTCAAAACCCCTGGAATTCTGCAACCGTATAAGTGATCGTTTTCGTGTGAATTCATGTACTCGTTGTCGAGTTTACGCAATACTGACCGCGTTGTTCCTAAAGGTTCTCGCAGGTAAAGCAGACGCCTCGTATACCAGGTTCATCCGGACTTCAGAGAAAGACCATTACTATGCCGTGCAGCATGTGTGATAGGCGACAGTTTGTCCCTCAACACCCCGGGCTCGTCCCATCGGCGGGCCATCGCCCATCTCTCCTATCCCTTTCAAGATGTCAAGACCACAGCTCACCCGCTCTTGCTGCCCCGGACCACCTGCAAGACGCCGTTGGAGAACGCGTGGACCGTCACGCCCGTTGTCAGACTTGGAGAAGGTTTCTATTGTCGTGCGTCATAAGGACGTAGGAATCGAAGGTGGGGTCGCAGATGACTTGCTGCAGCTCAAATTCCATACCAACTATGTTGGCAATCCTGAGAAGCGTTGCTGAAGGTGGAAGCTCCACTGGGAAGCCCTGCTTCGTGCTGTAAGTCACGTCTCGCTCCGTGATCATTTAGGCAGGTCTGACCCCGTTAGTGGGCTTGAACCAGTTCCATGCACTCGATCGCGAGACAGACACCATCCTCGTGTTGCTCGCCGTGCCTTCCCACTCAGGCAAGCTTCATTCCGTCGCGTCACGCGCCATCCGCCACGACAACTCCCTCGTCCGACATGATGAACATCCGCTCCGCCTTTGCCGAAATGGCAGCGCGCCGCCGCGCATCGCGCTCGTCGTCGCTCGTTGAGCAGCTCTCGTGCGCCTCGTCGTCATCCCGCAATGGATCCCCCTCGAGCAGCAGCGACGCACGCGAGAAAAACCTCCGTCGCGCGCTGGACACCGCCATCGGCAGCTTGCACGCCCTTGGGAGTCTCTATGAGCGACGGGAGATGCGCTGGATCGAGGAGAAGCACAGGCTCGATGAGGACCAGGAGAAGGTCCAGCAGCTGATGAGGCGATTTCAACGGCGACTACGACGATGACTATGACAGGCATGGGGCGACTACGATGGATAATTACAACTTGGCAACGGCAATGGCGATGGCGATGGGGTGACCACGAGGCGGCCACGACGGTCACGGTGATAGCGATGGCGACGGGGCAAGCACAAGGCGATGACGACGGTGACTGTGACGAGGCGACATCAACTCTACAACGACCACAAGGCGATAACGATGACAGTAGTAGTCCTAGTGCCATAACTTAGTAGAAATATAGTATCGTTATGATTGCATGCAGGGGCATGCGGGTACGGGTAGCATGGGTACCCGTCAAACCCGCGACCCACTGCCTCACTCGTCTGTACCCGTACCCGTGGTCGCGGGTATGGGTTGAGGCGGGTACGGGTACGGGTTGAGGCTGATCGACACGCGGGTGACCCATGTCGATCCCTACTTAGCTTGCAGAGTCAGCTTCTAACAAATAATATTACTTGAAATCAAGTATCTGTGAGCTTTAAACGCTTAGTCCCCTGATGTCCTAACTTTCACTGGAAAACCTGAGTGCTTGCCGATGTCTTACATGTCTTTGCTACTTATTTACTTATTTCAGCTTTAAGAGAATTTAGTATGCTTATGCTTGTGCTTGCATTTTTGCTCTTCCTTGCCAATTGGTTCGTGAAGTTTGTATAAGCAGAAAATAAGCAACTTAAGAAGCTTAGAGGGCTTATTTTTGAAATAAGCAAAATAAGCCTTCTAAGTTTTTTCTATATTTTGCTGATGAAACAACTGTAGCCCCATCTCCGGAACCACCCACAAGGGTCACAACTTCTAAGCGTGCGGCGTCGCTGCGTGCCGGCCCAACAACAGAGTCTGATGATGACTTGGGTGATCGCTGCCTGATTAGACATCGTACATTGTATGTTGTTTGGGTCGTCTACGATAACTGATTCTTGAAACCTAGGGAGCAAAAAATCATGAAACTCGATTGTGCTCGACGAAAGCGATGAAGAAAGAAACGACACATCACAGACTCGGAAGTTACCAAAGCCAGGCAAGCTGTTGTGATTCGGATCGTCGACCAAACTAATCTTTCACCAGATAGCAGAGTCGCGCTTCGACGATCAGATGCCGTCGACAAAGATGGTTTTCTCATTGACGTGGATGTTCAGTCAGTTTCCGATGCCCCCAAAGTATCACTGAAGGATCGAAGCCGCGACGTCGATCATTTCTTCACACCAGCCTTTGTCAAGAAAGACAAAAATTACCGTAACTGTTCCATTTGTTCGTGAGTATTTTATACTGTGGAAATGGTTCCTTCGTTGACCTCTTGTGCCCGGATTTTCAGTAAGAAATCTCCAGAACGTCCAGTATCTCTTGTTGCGGATGTGACCACTTGCCGGCGACACATGGAATCGTTTCACAAGGTATGTTTATCCTTCCTCAATTTCTGCGTCATTAAGTACTTCATCGGTTCATCCTACTGTAGGGGGCGTATCTCAAGTGGGCCACTGAAAACAACTTCCAATCCATGTTACTGAAGGACACCAAAAATCGTCGTCAGGTAGCTAAGATGGACTCACAACAGCGGCTTGATCCCCACCTTGAAGAGAAGCCACCGAGGGAGAGTGTAATACCGTACACGGATAAGCTATTTTGTGAAGTGGCAATAGAATGGCTGGTATCGACTGACCAGGTGAGTGGCGCTTCTATCATTCAGTGATACTGGTACAACTTTAATTACAGCCGATCCAAGCGTTTAAACACCCCTCGTTCCAGAAGATGATCCACACTGCTGTGCGGGCATCAAGTGCCAGTGGTGTCAAGATTCCCGATGGCCGTCAAACTCGCCGAGCGATTATCGATACCTTCAAGATGCAGCTCACTGCGCTGCGCAAGAGACTCACGGTACACTAGTGCTAGTCAACTGTATTCTCAGCTTGCTGACAATTGGCCCAGAGCGACGGCAAAGTCAGCTTGACCTGCGATGCATGGCAGGCCTCAAACGCCGATGGCTACTTTACGGTCACTGGTTCCTGGGTAGAGGAGACAAATGGTCGATGGGAACTCCAGACCGCAATTCTCAGATTTACACAGCTGAACAACGCACATAACGGCGAAAGACTGGGTCAGGCCTTGTTCAAGATCGTCTCACGCTTGGGAATCGCGCACAAGGTACGTCACACTTATACGCCCCAAACCAACGCTCATGTGCAGATGTAGATCGGCCATGTAACTTGCGACAACGCGTCAAACAACAATACTATGCTCCAAGAGTTCGCGAAGTGTATCCACGCACAGACAGGACGGTCATTTGATCCTAAAGCAGATCGCATTTGGTGCGTGTCTCACCTCGGTTCCGTCTTCTATCCCTAACAAGTACGACTCCTAGATGTCTGGCCCATATCATCAACCTTGCAACACAGGCTTTTATCTCGACACATAGCAAATCAAAGCACTACGATCCAGCTGAACCCGATGCCGACCTCACGGGTGACAATGGGCGTGACGTAGTAGGGCTTGTGCGGGCCATCAGTGTCAAGGTAGCCCTTACGCTTTTGCTGTCACTGGGACCCCGTTTCTGACGCCTTCTATCTAGGCACGTTCCTCAGCAAAACGCAAACAACTTTTTGCAGATGTTACAATCCGCCCTACGGCCCGCCCGGAACGACCACTCGGAACTGCTGTCAGACGCTCGCAAGCGGATTATGCTGAAGAAGAAGCGCAAATCTCAAGACTTGTGGCAGAACACGCCCAAGCGCCCAGAGCTAAGTCACCCGTTGGGTATTACGTATACGGGAGCGCTCAGAAATCTCAGGAATACTGGGAGTAGCGCACGTGACTTTAGCACCGCCCGTCACGTGACCCTGGCACGTGACCTGGCCTAGACCAGCACCAGATGGATCCAGATGAGCTTGTGCCTGGACCAAGGCTAGAACGCCTCATGTTTGTGACTCGTACGTGATTGTACCTGATTTCTGATGGACTGTATGACTCGTGTTTCTTATCTCTGACTCATGCCACGAGGGCCTTATGCCATTGGCTGTCCGTTATCTCTGACTCGTTGTGACTCATTCCTAGGATCCCTGTACTAGGATTTCGGAGTTCCAAGCTGGGGTTCAAACCTCCTTGGATGTGTATATAGGCTCTGGCTTATGGTCGCTGAAGACCTAAGCTTGACTTCTTGGATTATCCCACCCAACTCCTCTGCTAGCTACCTGAGCTGTTCGCAAAGTAGTAACGCTGCATAGAGGATCCCTTGGTTGTCAATCGAAGCTTGTCCTGAAGCCACCTCTTCCCTCCTTTCCGCTTCCCCCTTGCACGCTGTCTGCCTCTGCAACCCTCTCCACTCTCCTCTTTTGCGCCCTCTGTACACTTTGGGCCACTCTACTCCGTCTCTCCTCTGAGATCTCACGTGAACGGCTTTCCCAAGTCATCTTGAAGTGTGACCATTAGGACCCGACAAGCCTAGCACGCGGTGTTAGAAGGCAACGCCCAGTGGAGCGTTACAGCGGACCTTCAACTACACGCAAACATGAAGCCAATTCGTCAACTCCTGGTCGACATGCCCGTTCGCTGGTCATCAACATACGTCATGACTTCACGGGCTGAGTCGATGGGGTATGAGGTACGCTGACTGTCATCATGCTGTTTGTATTGACTGACATAGCGATACTAGATCGTCAATACCTTTGTCTATGAAATCGGAAGGGATGAGAAAGACCTTGCGAAGCGCGAGAGGATAGATAGTCTACGGCTTGATACTGAGGAGTGGGATGAACTCAAACTATTTAACGACCTTCTCGCGGTAAGCCTGGACTCGTTATCTCTTCGTCACTACTGATTGTTTGTCACGTTTAGCACGCAGACAACGCTCAACAAGCGTTCTCATCAGATCAAGCACCCACCCTGCACCTCGCATTACCCGCACTCGAAGCACTGCATAAGGCATGGAGTTCTCGGCGTGATCGTGCGAAGTATGGGGCCTTTATTGCAGCACTGGATGCAGCCTTGGCGAAAATCGAAGAGTACTACGACCGGACTGCAGAGTGTGAAGCATACACTTTTGCCATGCGTGTGTATTGATACTAGCCCGGTCTTTCTTGGTGCTAACATACATGTATCACAGTTCTTGAACCCTCGGGAAAGATAGAGCACATTCGGAAATATTGGGGCATAGACAAACTCGATACAATCCTTGTTGACGCTAAAGCAGTCGTACGTTCCGCCTTTCTATCCAACAAAGGTTTAACTAAATAACAACCAGTATAAGGGACGTTATATGGAGATGTACACAGGCCACAGTAACCCGCCGGCGCCAGCACATCAAGGTGGACGTTCAGCGGCACGCAAAGTCGGAATCTTGCTTCGCGAGCTTTCGGACGACGAAGAGGGCCCAGATGCTCACACGCAGGGCACTTCTGCTGACCCACAAGACGTGTCACGGTGGCTAGAAGACTTCAATGGTTATCTCCATTCAAGGGACCAACTTGGGACAATGTCAATCGTCGAGTGGTGGGGGGTACGTTCACGCGTTTGACTTGGATACTGTATATACTGATGATCACAACGCCGGGCCTCACGTGTCAGTGGAATTCGACTCGATACCCAGTCTGGGCCTCCTTGGCCCGGGACTATCTTCCCATCATGGCGTCATCGGTTTCTAGCGAGCGTGCGTTTTCGTCGGCTGGAATAACCATCAGCAAACGCCGGAGTAGACTGAAGCCTGACATTGTTGAGGCTCTGCAGTTCCTCAAGTGCGCTTACCGTCGTGATCTGATCTTCCGAGAAGAACCAAGCACACATTCGGAGCCGGAGGTTGGAGTGGCAAGCAAGGACCATGCTGAGGGAGATGCAGACGGTGGAGGTTGGGATGCTTTGGTTGAAGACCTCGAGGAGGACAAGGGCTATCAAGATTTTGAGGACGAGGATGTCTTTGTTCAGAGTATCGAGTAGGTTGTGCTGTATAACTAGTACATAGTCTAAATATCAACTTTGCCTCCCCATTGTCGTCGTCTGGCTGTCGACGCGCGCGCCTTAGGACGGGTCACATGACGTGCACCCTAAGCCTTGGCCTGAGCCCGAGCCAAGCCCAAGCCAAGCCTGAGCCCTTTACTCGGGCTCAGCTCAATATTTACCAGGCCCTAAGCCCTACTAAGCCAAGCCTAAGCCCGGGCTTTTGAGCCAAGCCGGGCCCTGTAAACCACTAATGACACGAACATCCACCAGACTATCCAAGTCGTCGAGGATACCTCGATGAGCGGCATGAAATAGGTGGAGATTGCGGCAAAGCCGCTAGCGTAGAGCGAGGTGCCACAAGGCATGTATCTGCGCAAATAAGCGCAGCTGCCCCGTGAACGTCACAGGGAAGTCTACGAGCCAACATCATAGTAACATGCACGACTGATTATACCGTGACTTTACAGAGTGGTTCAGTGTGCAGATAAATATTGTGAATATCACACACGTCCTCATGGACGAGCGGAGCGTTACTATATCGAGTATGTCAGTGTGAGTCTGACATTGTGAATCGGGCAGATTGGGCTACATGTCGTCCGACACTGTGAATATCATGGGCAGACCAAGCTGCATGGAAGGACTTCACAGCTTCTCATTGGGCTGCGGATAAATTTCCATGCGCCTATATGATACATTCCCATTGCAAGAGGACACCTCGGCGAATACTCTAGCACATGGAGATGGCGACAAAGTCGCACGTCGCCAATGAGCGCACAGCAAAATGTGACGCTGCGGTAGCCGCATCGGCGGTACCTAAGTCCCCACCGAAGGACTCGGACGCAAATTTCAATTTCAAATCTGTATTCGAAGGTTGCTAACCTTTGTGACTGGAGAACGTCCTCTATTCCGTTAAATTAATACCATTTTATTTCTTAGGGACTTCGAGACAGTGCCGGCGGTACATACACAAGAAACCGCAGATGGCAAATGCCGACTATAAACGGACATTCCCTTTCTTGCTGTTCGTTGACGACGCTATCCATTATTTCATCGCACATTTCCTAGAAGGGAAAGATCTGGCCGCGCGGGAAATCAAAGACCACTGGACGCACCTTGAAGCGGGTGGAAAACCCCACGTGCAATATGCATGGTCAGAGGGAAAGAGTACACTAATGCCGCTTTGGGAACCTGGTGCCTGGCCAAAATTACCAGCGAGACGCTGAGGCCAATATGGGTCCAGCGGGAAATATTGTCAGCACCAGTAACGCGTAAACGCATGACTAACTTACCTTTCTAATTTTCCATTTTCCAATTCCATCTCTTGAGACGTTGTGATCGATGGGAACCACGTGCAACATCCTCGTCGCACATGTATAGCCCCTATAGCTCAGAGCGAAAATGTCCACTGATGTGGGCAATCGGCCGACGCGAAGGCGAGACAGACGGCCATAGGCCAACCATGGGAGATGCGACGACCCCGTGGATCGCGTGCAGTTTGTGCGCATAGTGCATCCGTCAACCACAGGTCAACGGCATCGCAAATCACGCATGTACTGTCTATTGTTCGATACGAGCGGACAATGTACCGTGACTGAAAGCCAAGAGTCGAAAGTTATGCCAAAACGCTGGCAACGTACGCGACTCGATATCATTGTGGTATGACCAGCCACTACCAAACAGCCTATTGTTGCGTTGGTTGAGTTTGCCAATTTGCGCGAGTTGCTTGTCACAATGAGGACCGATGCTGACCGTTATTGCGTAATGAGCAGCACTTTCCTGCCACAGTTATT
Source organism: Lactarius pseudohatsudake (assembly GCA_021525015.1). NCBI lineage: Eukaryota > Fungi > Basidiomycota > Agaricomycetes > Russulales > Russulaceae > Lactarius > Lactarius pseudohatsudake. The sequence goes on along the minus strand of JAKELH010000604.1, from coordinate 27,715 downwards.
TAGCCAGCCAGCCATCAGGATGCGCGTGACAGTCGACGCACCGTAAAGGTCCCGAGACCCACATAAAGATCTGCTGTAGATGCCCAAAAGTTGAGGCGTGGATCGAAAAGGGGCAGCGACATGAGTGAAAGTGGTGCATAGCGCCACACAGGCAGGATATAGAACACCGACTATACTGGTGTGGGCTGAAAAGAAAACACTGAGGGGCAGGAGAAGCTCCTGACACCCCAGCGAACGCGGCTGAAATGGCTGCAAAACGAAACGATTTCATCAGATAAGTCTTACATATGGCCACAATATAGAAGACGGACTACCGCGGGAAAGCTGACACACAACTGACACTCCATGCTGAGACATAAGACGGTCTCCGTGAGACTGAGACAAGATACAAATGACAAACAACAAAAAACACCCCTATTCATCTATCACATAAGACAGTCAGTACCGTAGAATGGATGCCAATCAGTTGTACCCAGAGTCGGATAGACGGTAGATATGACCAAGGGGGGTGCAAGAATGTAATATCACCTTGCTTGCCAAGGTCATATGGCAGGTCGAAATTCTGTGCAACTCGCAAATAAGCGCAAATATTGTCAAATCCGATGCAAATACCGACAACCCAAAGCACACGGGCACTGCAGCACAGACAGCACCGCTCATGCTGATGTCCACGTGCAGATGGTCATTGTGTGATTCCCATTAATCCCATTATTTGACAATCCTTCGCCGATGCCCTGTCGGTCTTGCCTCTCTCTCATAGGGACACCTGCAGCCAATGGTTTGTATACCGTGACGGTTGCCAGGTAGTGCAAATTACACCTCCTTGTTACGACATGCACATCAAGCACCTCTGGAACACTGTTTCACGACTGCATGTCATTGGGCGGAACACCTTCTGACTCCATAATTGAACTTTTCATTGTTGTCGAACATCAATGTAAGAACATGATAAACAATGCTTGCTACAAGGTCATTCTTGAGGTCATTGAACACAGGCGTTGAGATCTGTCTTTTGAGCTGATCTAACCCGGAATCCCTGGTATCTTGCCAATCCCTCACCACCGCCCACAACGCTCACATTGTCCATGTTCTGCGGGCCCCTATCAGCAACACACCACTCTAAAGCGGTGAAATTATGCTTTTTGCAGTTCCCACTCCCTTCTTCATTTTGCACTTTCCTAGCTTCCTTACTCTCGACGCTTTCTAAGCGCACCGTGTTCCCACCCACGAGCTTCCTCACTTTCCGGCGCTCTCTGAGCACTCGGCTCCTCTCTACAGTCCCCTTAGCGTTTTAGCATTCTCCTTTGCCCTGTTTATCTAATCCACCCTCTTTCCTTAGCTTACTTTCCTCAGTACAGCCTGAGTATATAGCTCATGTAACTACAACTTTACACGTCAGGTTATAGTATAGATTTTCCCTCACAGATTTCGAACTTTTGAGCTCAATGTAGCTGACTCACTTGCATTCCCCGTGTGCCGCACTTGCACACAGCCTTAGTGACTTGAACCCAATGTGTTCCTAACCCCAGCAGCCACTTATACAATGTTTCGTGCCACTGCCGAAGTGTGCACGACCATTTCCGACCACTTGTGACCACCTGACACTGTTCTCTCTCCCTGACGTTGCCGCACTTACCCGCGGCCTTAGCCCTTTGATCTCAACACCTACGTGATAGTTGTGGACCTATGTACAGCATCTCGCGCCCCGCGGAGGCCTGCACGACCACTTGCGACACTTCACACCCCAAATCCTGCGCACAGGGATGGTTTAGGGTATCAGCGCTCCTCCAAAAATAGTGTCAGTCTGCCAAACTAAGAAAAGGTATGTGTGGAAGCGTGTGGGCATGCGAATGACAACCGAGTTGGATGTCATGTTGGGTTCATTCAGGAAATTGGTCATAATGTATATATGAAACACAAAAAACAACACCATGTTTTAACTTACACACGAACACCGTCACCCAAACCGAGAACACCAGCAAGCAAGGTTACAGTCGACGAAGTCGACGCCTAGTTGTAAATGGGGTACAATTTTCTCATAAGCCCAAGGCGAGGTTGGGGGGGGGGGCCGTAATAGAGTGTTTATACAAATATGGTACTACTTTCTCACGACTTCCAAATGTGGCATTATGTTCTCATCCACGCTTAGCACCTGCATCGCTCAGGCAAACCTCACAAGTCCAGCCCCGGTTTGGCAGGGATGGAAGCCCCACACACGCAGTACTAGGTGTGTGTGATCACATCTTTGTTCATGCGATGTGATTGTATAACTCACCCATTTTGTCTTGCATCCAGTGATCTTGCACCAGACGGTGTCAGGCAAGGTGTCTGACTCCAATAAAGTCGGGTCTTGCCTCAGTTTTGCTCTTTTCCATCGGCCCCGCCAATTGTCAGATTTGACCTACCATGGAAAAGTGAGTCCCTGTTTGTCACTGCAAGAACGTCCATGCTATGACCACCCCCTGCTATTTCATTATCCTCACGGACCAATGCTGCAGCCCCTCCTTTTGCCTCATCCCACTCGGCCATTTTCCCCATCCCATTTTTCACGCATGCATTCCTGTCCATGTCCATGTCCACATTCCTGTTCCCATTCCCATCCACGTCTGCACCCCCATCGGTGTTTGCATTTGCATGTGTGTTTGCACTCGCACGCGGCACTCTCACATTTGTCTTCACCTTCCAGGGAGTTGGACTTCATTCCATCAGAGTCGTGTTCACTGTCGGTTTGTACGCATAAAATGTAGCTATTCTGTCATAAATTGAGAATGAATATAGTTCAAGTTGCATGTTATACATACTCGGGGAGATTTCGAGAACCGTGTGCCTCTGAAAGTTTTAGAGGTACCTTCTGCTTTCCTTTCCTGCGACGCCTCTTTGGTTGCGTACATGATTCTTCCATATCGCTAGATGCCCATCAAGTGCCCGTCCGCAAAAATCTCTTAACAACCCCTTGGACGACCCTCCCTCCCTGACCCCATTTGGGTGCTTAGCGGTTCCGCTCCCCCCTTGGATATGATGTCCGAGTCAGTCCTATGAGACAATGTGTCACGACTCGAGACCAAGACTTACTAACTTCATCGCATTGACAGAAAAGGCCTAAAGGCCTTGCCCAAGGCTACAAAGCTGTGAGGGCAATAACATGTCAGTGACAGTGATCGCACAGCAAACCCGATATAGTTCCCCCCCACACAGGCAGTAATAACTAGACCTGGCAGCATAGAGGAGGAACTTCCCACAGGGAGATTGTGACACATTGTGACACACTCTGCGAAAACTGGGCCAAAGGCCATAAACACGGAGAAAAGAAAGGACCTACCTTCGGACCTGTCTTCCTAATACTTGTCCTAATATCCTTCTAGAGGCCATCACAGTCATGTGTGATGTGCCACGTGTGGGGGAGTTGACAGGAGAAGTGCGCACCCATGGACACAAAGGTCGAAAGGCAAACCCACAGGGCAAGCCAACAGGCAAAGGCGACACCAGCCTGAGGCTGTGACAGCTCAGATAAATCAGAGAGAATAGAAAGTACCATTTCCTCCACCACTGATCCCTAAACTGTCCCTGATCGCTAGGAAACGGTCTATGGCATGCGCAGGATTTGGGGGGTGTGAAGTGTCACAAGTGGTGTCGCGCAGGCCTCCGCGGGGTACAAGCTGTTGTATGCGGGTCCGCAGCAGGTTGCAGGCGCATCGGTGTAGAAGGACTAGAGCCGCGCATAAGTGCGGTGATGTCGGGAGAGGGAACAGGGTCGGCTGGTCACAGGTAGTCGGAAATGGTCGCGCAAGCTTTGGCGTGGCGTGAAACTTTGTATATATGTCCTGCTGGGGTCGGGAACTAATGTCACATGATCGTGACATTCATCCACTGTGATGCAGTTCCATGCCTACATAATACAAAGTAAACTAGGCATAAATTATAATATTTAAGAAAATATAAATAGCAGCAGTATCATGAAAATTGTCTCACTGAAAATGGACACATATTTGACAAACCATCTGATCAGTGGACCCAAGATCTTTTGGAGGTACACCCCATGTATATGGGTATGGTCCCTTGTGAATCAAAATTTTGCTGGGTGTAGAATGAATTCAGCAGGATGGGTTCCTGGTCAAGGGCAGTTTTGTTGTATTAAACAACATCTGCTTTCCCTGAAAGTTCAGAAAATGCATTGTAGGCAACATCAAAGTTGTGAGTGAGGCATACAACTGTATGCACACACACCATGGGCCACTAACTGCTCTAGCCTAGGGAGCCACAGTTGAATGAGATTACACTTAATTGGTGGCTGGATGGCATGGAAGGTGTTGAGATGAAAGAGTTGATCTACTCATGTGGCGTTTTTGTTGTAAGGAATGATGAAGACTTACCACCCTTTCAAAGACAAAGGGAGTATGCTTGGATATACAATAGAAAGTCTAAACAAGGATGATAAAGATAAGACAAAAGGATGGTCCAAATTAAATGTGAGTGTTTTGATCAAGTAAGGCTAAAAAGGTAAAAACAAGATGGGATGCATTGTGGTAAATATCAGTCCTCAAAGTGAAAAGTTTACTCTAAATGATAATAGTTTAATATTACTACTATACCATATTGTAATCATATACAATGGTATTACTTGGGCAAGGACATTGCAAAAAGTCCCCCAATGTGTGAGTACTGCTGCCTGTGATGAGGATTACATCAAAGATAAGAAAAAAATAGATGTAATGATATTTCATATCTGACCATTAAAGAACTTTTGTGTGCTTACTGCTTTTCATGAATACACAGTCTTGTATTTGGGTCTTTTTCATTTGGACAGACAACAGGAATATTGTATTTATGAAATAGTGAAACTATGATGACGATGGCCAGACCACAGCTACAAGGTGGAGGTCAATAATAAGCAGGGTATATAGACAAGTGACACTATTGTGGCTAGGAAATTTGTAGTTGTATATTTTATTGATAATAATTGGCTACATACTAGTATGTTAGTGGGTATAAGCAACAGCAACATAACCTACTATGCAACTGATCTATGATGTATTGTAAAAGTTACTGGTTGCTGCAGGGGATCCCACATCAGTAAAACATCCAGAGTGGTCAAAAACCATTTCTGAACACCTCCCATTTTACAGATGCAAATATGAAATGTGATCAGGTCTATTGTTTCTGTATAATCTGTAATCTGAGTAAGTATTTTCCTAGTCTGAAGTTTTTTTTTGTGTGGGTTACTTATTATATATTTAATCCTAAATATAGACAACCTAATACACTTCTATCCTCATCACTGTGAGCAGTCTTATCTTTATTGTACTTATTGTTCAAGTATACTCCCTTTGTGTTTGAAAGGGTGATAAGTCTTCATCCTTACAACAAAATTGCCACATGAGTAGATCAACTTTTTCATCTCAACACCTTCCATGCCATCCAGCCACCAATTAAGTATAATCTCATTCAACTGTGGCTCCCTAGGCTAGAGCAGTCATGGTGTGCGTGCATACAGTTGTATGCCTCACTCACAACTTTGATGTTGCCCACAATGCTGTATATAGTATTTTCTTAAATACCATAATGTATGCCTAGTTTGCTTTGTATTTTTTAATTTAAAGATGTTTAAAAACTTATATACTCACTCACTGTGTCACTGCTCTGTGGTGTATTGTAAAGTGATAGATTTATGCAAGGGATCCCAGATATGGAATACCATTGAGACTAATGTAATCTTTGTTATAGACAACAGTACTCACATATTGAGGGACCTGCAATGTCCTTGCCCAGGTAATACCATTGTATATGATTACAATTGCAGTGATATTATTTAAAGTAAACCTTTAACTTGAGGTGTTTGAATATCTAGTACATATAAGATCTAGGGTGTATAATTGACATAAATATAGGTATGTGTATCCTGCACTAGTGTGACATAGTGTCTGTGCCTATCAACTATCTACTAATTAGCTGATACAGGTTTTTTGAGGATCACTCAATGCTTCTTACTCAAGTAAGTTTTAATATTACTAAGTAGAATCAGCTAAATAAATTGCAGAGTTTCCTCTTAGATCAGCAACTTGAGTGTTGGTTGGTGGGATGCAAATTCGGGCAGGTTGCGTCCTTGTTGCACAACTTGTGAGGTTCGCCTGTTGGGACCCCAACAGACTGTAGCTGATAAGTGGTTGATAAACACAAGCAAACCCACATGATTCCTTTGCACTGCTGCATCAATCCATTTTTTCATACTTACTTGGACATTTGGTCCATTGTTTTATGTTCCCTCCTGGTCATGTCCAATGTCCACAGATTCATTATCTCATTCCTCTGTGGAAGTAGGGTATAAAACTTACAACTAGGCATTGCAACTAGCATACAGTTATACATTACAGTATAGTGCAGCACACAATAGCTGAGCTTTGTATCAGGGCATACAAGGTAGACTACTTATAGTATCTTTAAGTTTATTGATGATCTTTTGAAGAAACTTCTCTGTTGCCTTCTACTTGTCACTGGCATAAGACAGGAAACATGTTACATTCCTTCTAAACATCTGCCTGACTTAGGTGGGATGTCCAATGACTCAATAACATGCTTTCCCTTAAAACATGATTGGGTGTTGTCATTGTACATTGATACATAGATAACAGTAGTCAAGATTGCCACAATTATACTATACATCTAATTTATATAAGTAACTTGGTCTGTGATCTGCATAAGTCCATAAGAGCTGCTAAGTACACACAAGTCTTATCAACAAACAGTTCATACACTTTTTGATGAGTGGTAGTAAGAAAAAAAGAAATTTTTTTTATTGAAGACTTGAAGCTGATGGACTCCACTGGGATCTCAGAGCATAATCCACATGTGGTGGTTGACATAGTATACCACCATTGCTTTTTCATTTGTGGACAATGATCTGGGAGCATAGGTAAGGTATTCAATTAAGGTGGAATTTTGGGGATACCTGTACAGGCTATCTGTGCAGACAGTCAGACAGCTCCTATGGTGTGCTGTGTGGGGGAAACTCACAACACTGTAGGTTTATCTATGTCTTACACGAGCAAGATGAAGATGCCCTTACATTATTGGCCAAGTTCTTAGCTTTACAAGTGGTTATGCAGACCAAGTTCCTCAAGTGAAAATCAGGCAGCTAGAACATTATGATGATCTCATTGGGCCTGAATGCAGAAAAAAGAATGAGGTATGTTGCCTGCAATTTTATTGAGCCTTCTTTAATAATATTTCATTTTTATTGGCAAAGGCTCTATTTTACTCTTAAGACAGAGAGTATTCCTATCAAGAACATAGTTGGCAAGTGTTATGTTCAGCACCCATCAGCCATTCAAGATCTAGGTTTATGGCTGTGTCATAAAGACCACTTCTATGTTCAAGACTGTTCAGTTAAGCCACCATTCATCAAGGTTGAAGATTGCAATGATCTTAGGGTGATGGAATCAGATCTGGTTTCCCATTCCTACTATGTGGATTGCTATGAGAAACACATGGAAAGCATATCTGAGCAGAAACTATTTGTTCAGAGTCATCAGCCCCTTCAAGCTCTAGAGTTGTTCTTCTTTTTCCTTTGCTGTGGCTGTGACCTTTCTAACATTGTGTAGGAGCAGGTGGCCTCTCAATTGGGCCAGAAGATTCAGGGTTTGTTGAAACCAGATGGGCAATTGAGTATGCACCCAGTGCTGCAAGAACTATTATTATGTTACCAGTTCCACATACTGACTATTTTTCAGGTACAATAAGCAGCATGCTAATGTGTACAATCAAATTGCAACATACTCCTTAAGCATGCTATTGATTATGCAACTTTACTTGACCAGAAACCAATCCCTCAGAATTTGTTCTACACATGGTAAAAGTTTGAATGAAGTGATGATAGATAAAGATTTATAAGCAAGATAAAGCACAAGGTGAGAGACCTCAAAGTTAGACATGGCTAAGTAGTATTTCAAGCTTATGAAGGTAGTGAATGCAAAGGTGCATGGTCACTAATGCCTATACTCAGTATCTTCTGCTTCTTTGTCTCTAAACTGGGTGGGTATATCTAATAGCTCTTATGTAGAGTCACAGATTTCTGCAGAGGATCTCACATACCATACTTCATATCTGAGATTCCCTGCAAACAACTGTCACTTTATAATACACCACAGAGCAGCTACACAGTGAGCTCAGCCTAAAATACAAACCCTAATATAGCTAGCCAATAGCAATAGGGCACATAGCATGAATCAGAACAGCAGTCATTAGACCTCAAGAAGATGTTCAAAAGGAAAGAACAGCAGTCACTTATGCCTTCTATTATTTTAATTTAATTGTAACTTAAGGGGGTTTTCCCACAGAGTGCTCGATTGTTTAATTGTTCAACATCGACCCCATTCAGATCTTTGCATGATGAGTACTTTCGTCGACCACCCAATCCAGAGCCAAAGAAGCAGAAGCACCCTCCTTGGGTACCTGAGGAGCCTTAGCAAAGAACTTAAATGGCTCCAGGACGACCTATGAAACCAATCCTTGCCCCAAGTCGACATGACCCCAACAGGAACCTGCCATGAATTGCTACCACAGCGCCCCACCGAAACCTCACCCTGAACCTAATGACTGCTGTTCTGATTCATGCTATGTGCCCTATTGCTATTGGCTAGCTATATTAGGGTTTGTATTTTAGGCTGAGCTCACTGTGTAGCTGCTCTGTGGTGTATTATAAAGTGACAGTTGTTTGCAGGGAATCTCAGATATGAAGTATGGTATGTGAGATCCTCTGCAGAAATCTGTGACTCTACATAAGAGCTATTAGATATACCCACCCAGTTTAGAGACAAAGAAGCAGAAGATACTGAGTATAGGCATTAGTGACCATGCACCTTTGCATTCACTACCTTCATAAGCTTGAAATACTACTTAGCCATGTCTAACTTTGAGGTCTCTCACCTTGTGCTTTATCTTGCTTATAAATCTTTATCTATCATCACTTCATTCAAACTTTTACCATGTGTAGAACAAATTCTGAGGGATTGGTTTCTGGTCAAGTAAAGTTGCATAATCAATAGCATGCTTAAGGAGTATGTTGCAATTTGATTGTACACATTAGCATGCTGCTTATTGTACCTGAAAAATAGTCAGTATGTGGAACTGGTAACATAATAATAGTTCTTGCAGCACTGGGTGCATACTCAATTGCCCATCTGGTTTCAACAAACCCTGAATCTTCTGGCCCAATTGAGAGGCCACCTGCTCCTACACAATGTTAGAAAGGTCACAGCCACAGCAAAGGAAAAAGAAGAACAACTCTAGAGCTTGAAGGGGCTGATGACTCTGAACAAATAGTTTCTGCTCAGATATGCTTTCCATGTGTTTCTCATAGCAATCCACATAGTAGGAATGGGAAACCAGATCTGATTCCATCACCCTAAGATCATTGCAATCTTCAACCTTGATGAATGGTGGCTTAACTGAACAGTCTTGAACATAGAAGTGGTCTTTATGACACAGCCATAAACCTAGATCTTGAATGGCTGATGGGTGCTGAACATAACACTTGCCAACTATGTTCTTGATAGGAATACTCTCTGTCTTAAGAGTAAAATAGAGCCTTTGCCAATAAAAATGAAATATTATTAAAGAAGGCTCAATAAAATTGCAGGCAACATACCTCATTCTTTTTTCTGCATTCAGGCCCAATGAGATCATCATAATGTTCTAGCTGCCTGATTTTCACTTGAGGAACTTGGTCTGCATAACCACTTGTAAAGCTAAGAACTTGGCCAATAATGTAAGGGCATCTTCATCTTGCTCGTGTAAGACATAGATAAACCTACAGTGTTGTGAGTTTCCCCCACACAGCACACCATAGGAGCTGTCTGACTGTCTGCACAGATAGCCTGTACAGGTATCCCCAAAATTCCACCTTAATTGAATACCTTACCTATGCTCCCAGATCATTGTCCACAAATGAAAAAGCAATGGTGGTATACTATGTCAACCACCACATGTGGATTATGCTCTGAGATCCCAGTGGAGTCCATCAGCTTCAAGTCTTCAATAAAAAAAATTTCTTTTTTTCTTACTACCACTCATCAAAAAGTGTATGAACTGTTTGTTGATAAGACTTGTGTGTACTTAGCAGCTCTTATGGACTTATGCAGATCACAGACCAAGTTACTTATATAAATTAGATGTATAGTATAATTGTGGCAATCTTGACTACTGTTATCTATGTATCAATGTACAATGACAACACCCAATCATGTTTTAAGGGAAAGCATGTTATTGAGTCATTGGACATCCCACCTAAGTCAGGCAGATGTTTAGAAGGAATGTAACATGTTTCCTGTCTTATGCCAGTGACAAGTAGAAGGCAACAGAGAAGTTTCTTCAAAAGATCATCAATAAACTTAAAGATACTATAAGTAGTCTACCTTGTATGCCCTGATACAAAGCTCAGCTATTGTGTGCTGCACTATACTGTAATGTATAACTGTATGCTAGTTGCAATGCCTAGTTGTAAGTTTTATACCCTACTTCCACAGAGGAATGAGATAATGAATCTGTGGACATTGGACATGACCAGGAGGGAACATAAAACAATGGACCAAATGTCCAAGTAAGTATGAAAAAATGGATTGATGCAGCAGTGCAAAGGAATCATGTGGGTTTGCTTGTGTTTATCAACCACTTATCAGCTACAGTCTGTTGGGGTCCCAACAGGCGAACCTCACAAGTTGTGCAACAAGGACGCAACCTGCCCGAATTTGCATCCCACCAACCAACACTCAAGTTGCTGATCTAAGAGGAAACTCTGCAATTTATTTAGCTGATTCTACTTAGTAATATTAAAACTTACTTGAGTAAGAAGCATTGAGTGATCCTCAAAAAACCTGTATCAGCTAATTAGTAGATAGTTGATAGGCACAGACACTATGTCACACTAGTGCAGGATACACATACCTATATTTATGTCAATTATACACCCTAGATCTTATATGTACTAGATATTCAAACACCTCAAGTTAAAGGTTTACTTTAAATAATATCACTGCAATTGTAATCATATACAATGGTATTACCTGGGCAAGGACATTGCAGGTCCCTCAATATGTGAGTACTGTTGTCTATAACAAAGATTACATTAGTCTCAATGGTATTCCATATCTGGGATCCCTTGCATAAATCTATCACTTTACAATACACCACAGAGCAGTGACACAGTGAGTGAGTATATAAGTTTTTAAACATCTTTAAATTAAAAAATACAAAGCAAACTAGGCATACATTATGGTATTTAAGAAAATACTATATACAGCATTGTGGGCAACATCAAAGTTGTGAGTGAGGCATACAACTGTATGCACGCACACCATGACTGCTCTAGCCTAGGGAGCCACAGTTGAATGAGATTATACTTAATTGGTGGCTGGATGGCATGGAAGGTGTTGAGATGAAAAAGTTGATCTACTCATGTGGCAATTTTGTTGTAAGGATGAAGACTTATCACCCTTTCAAACACAAAGGGAGTATACTTGAACAATAAGTACAATAAAGATAAGACTGCTCACAGTGATGAGGATAGAAGTGTATTAGGTTGTCTATATTTAGGATTAAATATATAATAAGTAACCCACACAAAAAAAAACTTCAGACTAGGAAAATACTTACTCAGATTACAGATTATACAGAAACAATAGACCTGATCACATTTCATATTTGCATCTGTAAAATGGGAGGTGTTCAGAAATGGTTTTTGACCACTCTGGATGTTTTACTGATGTGGGATCCCCTGCAGCAACCAGTAACTTTTACAATACATCATAGATCAGTTGCATAGTAGGTTATGTTGCTGTTGCTTATACCCACTAACATACTAGTATGTAGCCAATTATTATCAATAAAATATACAACTACAAATTTCCTAGCCACAATAGTGTCACTTGTCTATATACCCTGCTTATTATTGACCTCCACCTTGTAGCTGTGGTCTGGCCATCGTCATCATAGTTTCACTATTTCATAAATACAATATTCCTGTTGTCTGTCCAAATGAAAAAGACCCAAATACAAGACTGTGTATTCATGAAAAGCAGTAAGCACACAAAAGTTCTTTAATGGTCAGATATGAAATATCATTACATCTATTTTTTTCTTATCTTTGATGTAATCCTCATCACAGGCAGCAGTACTCACACATTGGGGGACTTTTTGCAATGTCCTTGCCCAAGTAATACCATTGTATATGATTACAATATGGTATAGTAGTAATATTAAACTATTATCATTTAGAGTAAACTTTTCACTTTGAGGACTGATATTTACCACAATGCATCCCATCTTGTTTTTACCTTTTTAGCCTTACTTGATCAAAACACTCACATTTAATTTGGACCATCCTTTTGTCTTATCTTTATCATCCTTGTTTAGACTTTCTATTGTATATCCAAGCATACTCCCTTTGTCTTTGAAAGGGTGGTAAGTCTTCATCATTCCTTACAACAAAAACGCCACATGAGTAGATCAACTCTTTCATCTCAACACCTTCCATGCCATCCAGCCACCAATTAAGTGTAATCTCATTCAACTGTGGCTCCCTAGGCTAGAGCAGTTAGTGGCCCATGGTGTGTGTGCATACAGTTGTATGCCTCACTCACAACTTTGATGTTGCCTACAATGCATTTTCTGAACTTTCAGGGAAAGCAGATGTTGTTTAATACAACAAAACTGCCCTTGACCAGGAACCCATCCTGCTGAATTCATTCTACACCCAGCAAAATTTTGATTCACAAGGGACCATACCCATATACATGGGGTGTACCTCCAAAAGATCTTGGGTCCACTGATCAGATGGTTTGTCAAATATGTGTCCATTTTCAGTGAGACAATTTTCATGATACTGCTGCTATTTATATTTTCTTAAATATTATAATTTATGCCTAGTTTACTTTGTATTATGTAGGCATGGAACTGCATCACAGTGGATGAATGTCACGATCATGTGACATTAGTTCCCGACCCCAGCGGACATATATACAAAGTTTCACGCCACGCCAAAGCTTGCGCGACCATTTCCGACTACCTGTGACCAGCCGACCCTGTTCCCTCTCCCAACATCACCGCACTTATGCGCGGCTCTAGTCCTTCTACACCGATGCGCCTGCAACCGCTGCGGACCCGCATACAACAGCTTGTACCCCGCGGAGGCCTGCGCGACACCACTTGGGACACTTCACACCCCCCAAATCCTGCGCATGCCATAGACCGTTTCCTAGCGATCAGGGACAGTTTAGGGATCAGTGGTGGAGGAAATGGTACTTTCTATTCTCTCTGATTTATCTGAGCTGTCACAGCCTCAGGCTGGTGTCGCCTTTGCTGTTGGCTTGCCCTGTGGGTTTGCCTTTCGACCTTTGTGTCCATGGGTGCGCACTTCTCCTGTCAACTCCCCCACACGTGGCACATCACACATGACTGTGATGGCCTCTAGAAGGATATTAGGACAAGTATTAGGAAGACAGGTCCGAAGGTAGGTCCTTTCTTTTCTCCGTGTTTATGGCCTTTGGCCCATTTTCGCAGAGTGTGTCACAATGTGTCACAATCTCCCTGTGGGAAGTTCCTCCTCTATGCTGCCAGGTCTAGTTATTACTGCCTGTGTGGGGGGGAACTATATCGGGTTTGCTGTGCGATCACTGTCACTGACATGTTATTGCCCTCACAGCTTTGTAGCCTTGGGCAAGGCCTTTAGGCCTTTTCTGTCAATGCGATGAAGTTAGTAAGTCTTGGTCTCGAGTCGTGACACATTGTCTCATAGGACTGACTCGGACATCATATCCAAGGGGGGAGCGGAACCGCTAAGCACCCAAATGGGGTCAGGGAGGGAGGGTCGTCCAAGGGGTTGTTAAGAGATTTTTGCGGACGGGCACTTGATGGGCGTCTAGCGATATGGAAGAATCATGTACGCAACCAAAGAGGCGTCGCGGGAAAGGAAAGCAGAAGGTACCTCTAAAACTTTCAGAGGCACACAGTTCTCGAAATCTCCCCAAGTATGTATAACATGCAACTTGAACTATATTCATTCTCAATTTATGACAGAATAGCTACATTTTATGCGTACAAACCGACAGTGAACACGACTCTGATGGAATGAAGTCCAACTCCCTGGAAGGTGAAGACAAATGTGAGAGTGCCGCGTGCGAGTGCAAACACACATGCAAATGCAAACACCGATGGGGGTGCAGACGTGGATGGGAATGGGAACAGGAATGTGGACATGGACATGGACAGGAATGCATGCGTGAAAAATGGGATGGGGAAAATGGCCGAGTGGGATGAGGCAAAAGGAGGGGCTGCAGCATTGGTCCGTGAGGATAATGAAATAGCAGGGGGTGGTCATAGCATGGACGTTCTTGCAGTGACAAACAGGGACTCACTTTTCCATGGTAGGTCAAATCTGACAATTGGCGGGGCCGATGGAAAAGAGCAAAACTGAGGCAAGACCCGACTTTATTGGAGTCAGACACCTTGCCTGACACCGTCTGGTGCAAGATCACTGGATGCAAGACAAAATGGGTGAGTTATACAATCACATTGCATGAACAAAGATGTGATCACACACACCTAGTACTGTGTGTGTGGGGCTTCCATCCCTGCCAAACCGGGGCTGGACTTGTGAGGTTTGCCTGAGCGATGCAGGTGCTAAGCGTGGATGAGAACATAATGCCGCATTTGGAAGTCGTGTGTAAGTTAAAACATGGTGTCGTTTTTTGTGTTTCATATATACATTATGACCAATTTCCTGAATGAACCCAACATGACATCCAACTCGGTTGTCATTCGCATGCCCACACGCTTCCACACATACCTTTTCTTAGTTTGGCAGACTGACACTATTTTTGGAGGAGCGCTGATACCCTAAACCATCCCTGTGCGCAGGATTTGGGGTGTGAAGTGTCGCAAGTGGTCGTGCAGGCCTCCGCGGGGCGCGAGATGCTGTACATAGGTCCACAACTATCACGTAGGTGTTGAGATCAAAGGGCTAAGGCCGCGGGTGAGTGCGGCAACGTCGGGAGAGAGAACAGTGTCAGGTGGTCACAAGTGGTCGGAAATGGTCGTGCACACTTCGGCATGGCACGAAACATTGTATAAGTGGCTGCTGGGGTTAGGAACACATTGGGTTCAAGTCACTAAGGCTGTGTGCAAGTGCGGCACACGGGGAATGCAAGTGAGTCAGCTACATTGAGCTCAAAAATTCGAAATCTGTGAGGGAAAATCTATACTATAACCTGACGTGTAAAGTTGTAGTTACATGAGCTATATACTCAGGCTGTACTGAGGAAAGTAAGCTAAGGAAAGAGGGTGGATTAGATAAACAGGGCAAAGGAGAATGCTAAAACGCTAAGGGGACTGTAGAGAGGAGCCGAGTGCTCAGAGAGCGCCGGAAAGCGAGGAAGCGCATGGGCGGGAACACGGTGCGCTTAGAAAGCGTCGAGAGTAAGGAAGCTAGGAAAGTGCAAAATGAAGAAGGGAGTGGGAACTGCAAAAAGCATAATTTCACCACTTTAGAGTGGTGGTGTGTTGCTGATAGGGGCCCGCAGAACATGGACAATGTGAGCGTTGTGGGCGGTGGTGAGGGATTGGCAAGATACCAGGGTTCCGGGTTAGATCAGCTCAAAAGACAGATCTCAACGCCTGTGTTCAATGACCTCAAGAATGACCTTGTAGCAAGCATTGTTTATCATGTTCTTACATTGACGTTCGACAACAATGAAAAGTTCAATTATGGAGTCAGAAGGTGTTCCGCCCAGTGACATGCAGTCATGAAACAGTGTTCCAGAGGTGCTTGATGTGCATGTCGTAACAAGGAGGTGTAATTTGCACTACCGGCAACCGTCACGGTATACAAACCATTGGCTGCAGGTGTCCCTATGAGAGAGAGGCAAGACCGACAGGGCATCGGCGAAGGATTGTCAAATAATGGGATTAATGGGAATCACACAATGACCATCTGCACGCGGACATCAGCATGAGCGGTGCTGTCCGTGCTGCAGTGCCCGTGTGCTTTGGGTTGTCGGTATTTGCGTCGGATTTGACAATATTTGCGCTTATTTGTGAGTTGCACAGAATTTCGACCTGCCATATGACCTTGGCAAGCAAGGTGATATTACATTCTTGCACCCCCCTTGGTCATATCTACCGTCTATCCGACTCTGGGTACAACTGATTGGCATCCATTCTACGGTACTGACTGTCTTATGTGATAGATGAATAGGGGTGTTTTTTGTTGTTTGTCATTTGTATCTTGTCTCAGTCTCACGGAGACCGTCTTATGTCTCAGCATGGAGTGTCAGTTGTGTGTCAGCTTTCCCGCGGTAGTCCGTCTTCTATATTGTGGCCATATGTAAGACTTATCTGATGAAATCGTTTCGTTTTGCAGCCATTTCAGCCACGTTCGCTGGGGTGTCAGGAGCTTCTCCTGCCCCTCAGTGTTTTCTTTTCGGCCCACACCAGTATAGTCGGTGTTCTATATCCTGCCTGTGTGGCGCTATGCGCCACTTTCACTCATGTCGCTGCCCCTTTTCGATCCACGCCTCAACTTTTGGGCATCTACGGCAGATCTTTATGTGGGTCTCGGGACCTTTACGGTGCGTCGACTGTCATGCGCATCCTGATGGCTGGCTGGCTAAATAACTGTGGCAGGAAAGTGCTGCTCATTACGCAATAACGGTCAGCATCGGTCCTCATTGTGACAAGCAACTCGTGCAAATTGGCAAACTCAACCAACGCAACAATAGGCTGTTTGGTAGTGGCTGGTCATACCACAATGATATCGAGTCGCATACGTTGCCAGTGTTTTGGCATAACTTTCGACTCTTGGCTTTCAGTCACGGTACATTGTCCGCTCGTATCGAACAATAGACAGTACATGCGTGATTCGCGATGCCGTTGACCTGTGGTTGACGGATGCGCTATCAACGGACCACTGGATGGTGTCGGTAAGATACGCACCAACAAATGCCCCGTACATAGGCTTGGGACGATGGACCGTCCAAACCTCCGAACTCAAAAACGAGGACATGATGGACCCGATCGTCGAAAGAGGTATTGCGCTACAGTCCGGCCTAAACAGGCTACAGAGGGAGAACGTCCCGCGCGACGAAGAAAACCCCCAAACGCTCTGGCACGCCTTCAAAACGGACGCTAAAAGACTAATGAAAAAACACTGCAAAGAATCACGAAGAAAGCTCACCAAGAGGATGAGAGCCATTGAAAGCGACAGAAAAAGCCTTGCAAACAATCCGGAGCTGGACGCAGACGAGGGCCTGAGGTCGAACGAAGCGTACCTGGCCAGCGAACTGGAACATCTCGAACGGATCCAAACACGCGATAAGCAGGACCATACGAGGGCGACCATCTCAAACCACAGAGAGGTCCTAGGAGGTATCTGGTCAGCAATGAATAAAGATAGGAAACCGAGGGATCTGATATACCACCTACAAGTTCCCGATTCCAACTAGGGATGTTCCGGTCCGGTGCGGTCCGGTTCGGAGACCATTTTTTTCGAACCCCGAACCGGACCCGGGTCCGGTTCGGGCACTCAGGCCGAACCCCGAACCTCTTTGAGGTCCGGTCCGGTTCGGGTCCGGTTCGGGGCTCAGAGGGGGCCGAACCCCAAACCGGACCCCGAACCCGCACAAAAACAAAAAAAAATCGCTAAAAATCTAAAAACATTTACAGGAGTCCTACAGCTACTCTACCCGCACCTGCACCCACACGAAACCCATACCCGGGCTCACAGTTATGGGCACTTGTTACTTGTTCCCCTTCCCATTGCCTTCCCAACTTTGCAGCAATCTCGGCGCTGAGCTGATACTCTGCTCCGATCTCGGCGACCGACTCAGCCGTGTGACAGTAGCAGGATCCTGTAATAGCAATGATAGTGCACGTGAATGCAATATGAAGGAAAAGAACAATTACCAGGTATACTTCATCAATGTTCTGCGACATGCGCCGAGGTCGCGATGTGTAGTCTGCAGAGACCGACGAGTGGAAGGAGCCGTGACAGGTGGGCCATGTCAAAGTGCGGGACTGTCAAAAAGGACGGCTGTCTGGTCTGCATGTGTAGTTGGCGCAGTTCGTCGTTCTCGCAGAGCAGCTTGGGGGTTTCTCATTCGAGCTCGCGGATGCGCAGGGTCGGTGGTGGGTCTGGTGGCAGGGTTGCGACCTGTTCTGGAGAGAGCGCGAGAACGGTTTGGGGCTTGGTCACGGTCTGCTCGAGCTGCACAAAGAGATATGAGTTGGAGGTCCAGTTGCGACGAGTCCGAGTCCACCTACTTGTTTGATAGGCCTTTCGTCCCTCCATGCGCATGGTGGTCCCCAAGTTGCTCATGGTCGGGTCATCGTCGTCGCGGTCGCCTTCATCGCCAGCTCACGCTCGCCACTGTTGTCGCGTTGCGGTCGCGGCCGGTTTCAACTTTGTCGTCTCCTCGCGGTCATTGTGGTCGCAGTCGTAGCTGGGTCGTCGCCACTTCGTCGCAACCGTGGTCGTTTTCGTCACTGCTGTTGCCGCCTCGCCATTGGCCGCCATCGTCGTCGTCGTCGTCGTCGTCGTCGTCTCCTAGTGGTAGTTGTTGTTGCGGTCACAACGAAGTGGTCGTCGCCTTCATTGTCGCATTACCGATGCCACGTCCTCCTCCTCACGATCGCGGTTTTGGTCCAGCATACCCCGGCGGTCGTGGCGTGGTGGTCGTGGTCCGAGTCCTGGTTTGGTTAGGGGTAGTATGCGGCCGAGTCAGGGCCGTTACGGTTGGGATCGCGCGCGGCCGAGGTGTTATCGTGGTGGGAAACCCACACCACTTGTGGCTGGTGTCGTCGTTGTGAGTAGTGGGGTCGTCTGCCATCGTCGTACGTTCCACAGCAGTGAGAAGACGGCGAGCACGACGGCACCAAAGAAGGTGCCTGACGTAGCCCGTTGTCTTCGCCTCTGCATGGAGGTGTGGCCCTCGGTGCTATGCGGATCTTGTTACAGCGACTTGTTACAGCGGGAATGGGACAGAAGAGCGAGACAGTACTGTGGTGAAATGTACAGTCAAAAGGAAGATGTCACGTTCACTGTCGAACATGGGCGTGGGAAGCTTTTCCCACGTTCTTCATGTCATGTCGCTTCGTCAACGCGTCGTCCAAGTCGACCCTTACTGTAATGGTTCACCCATTTTTGAGTCCACTCGCCGCACATCCATACTGGACCACACTACCCCTTGCTACTATCGCCCCGCCCCGGCCCTCGCTCCTCATGTCATCAACCAAGGTCGTAAGTCCGAACCCGTCTGGCCCTTGCACCCCCACTAACGAGCAGCCGTTACTCTTATACAAACCAGCTTGCACCTGCTGCAGGTGTTCACGAGACACCGACAATGGTGCCACCCTCATAAACTAGATAAGTACAATATTGGTTCGTTCCAGCTACGACGCGCTAACATTTATTGCAGACCTACATAACTTCCTTGGCGAAACGCCCGCCATCGTCGACATCACACCGAAACCGCTGCCCCGGGTGGGCCCCAACCACGCCATTACCCACCCCCTGCGCCCCCATAGCAACGACGCAGCCGCAGCTATACTGTGCGCTAATTCAAGCTGCAAGCCGCAAGCGATGATGACGAGGCGACAGCCACAGCCACAATAGCGAGGCAAAGGCGGCGACATCGAGGCGACAACGGCGATGAGAACGCGGCATCGTGACAGCGACGACGATAGCCACAGTAAGAGCGACGAGGACAGCGGGATGGTGCGGCGACGGTGGCGACAGGAGCGACGACGGTGGCGACAGGAGCGACGACGGGGACGACGGTGTGACAACCGCAACGACGATGGTGCGACGACGACGACGGTATGGTGCAGCACAACGATACGATGACGACAAAGGGGTGGAGGTAGCGGCAGCGGTAGGCAGGGTACTAGTAGTCCTGTAGTAACTACTTGGAGATATTTCATTCCACAATACTTTTTTCTGTATTTTTCAGACTGCGAGTACCCTTGCCGTACTGTACCGTGCGGTTGACGCACGTTTGTGGCCCTACTACCGGTCCGAGGTGCAGTCCGGTTCGGACCGGGTTCACATCAACCCCGGTCAATGGCGAACCTCGAACCGGACCCCCTAGCCGGGCTGTGAACCGGACCCGGACCTGAACCGGACCTCGGGTGCGGTCCGGTGCGGTTCGGGTCCGAACCCCAATCTGGACCGGACCGGGGCATCCCTAATTCCAACCCCATGAGCTATGAACGCGACTCGAGAAGGATGGCCCAACTAGCCAGGGACTTCCACGACAACCTCCAGAATAAGGATATCTCCCTAGCGGACGACGACCCAGTCTACACCGGGAAAGTCGCAGACTCCCTTGGAGAAGTCCCCGAAAGCCAACGCCTATCAGACGACGATATACTCCAAATGGACTGGTCGCCCTCCTACGCACAGGTAGGGCGGGCTCTTCGACTAGCGAAAAACGGAACAGCGACTGGTCTAGACGGATGCCCCTACGAGCTGTGGAAGGAGCTGAACACCCTCTATGACATCGCAGAAAAAGAAGAGAAGATAGGCTTTGACGTAATCGGTGCCCTCACGGAAGTCTTCACAGACATCCAAAACCACGGCGTAGATGTGAGAACGGAATTCGCCCACGGCTGGATGTGCCCGATCTATAAGAAGAAAGACCGGACCGACATTGGCAACTACAGGCCGATAACCCGGATTACAAGCTGCTCACGAAAGTCATGGCCCTGCAGATCGTACAGCCAATACACAAACTGATCCACCCGGACCAAGCCGGATTCATACCCAAGAGGTCCATATTTAACCACATAAGACTCACCAAGGCGATAATCAACTATGCGGAGGTGATGGAGGAAGACGGCACGATAATAGCCCTCGACCAAGAAAAGGCTTACGACAAAATAAGACACAACTACCTATGGAAAGTAATGGAGAACGCGAACATCCCGGAAGGATTTACCGCCACAGTAAAATCACTCTACGAAAACGCACACACCCAAGTAGCCATTAATGGCGTCCTGAGTAACCCCTTCCACGTAAAAAGAGGAGTACGCCGGGAGACCCTCTCTCCTGTCTACTCTTCGACCTGGCTATAGAATCCCTGGCGTGCAAACTAAGGAACTGCAACGAGCTCAAAGGCCTAATCATCCCGGGAACTGAGGAAAAGCTATTAGTAAATCTATTCGCGGACGACACGATACTCTACCTGAACAAAGATAATCGCTTCGACAACGTCGAACTCATCCTAAAAGCATGGTGTGAAACATCAGGAACGAAGTTTAACATCGAAAAAACGGAAATAATACCAATCGGCACAGAGGCCCATAGATTCGAAGTCTCGACCAGAAGGAAAATACACCCAATGGACGAGAAACCACTAGACGAACGCATCCACACCGCCAAAGACGGAGAGGCAGTCCGATCACTGGGAGCGTGGGTAGGGAACCACGCGAACGACCTCACCCCCTGGGAGATAACCTTGGACAAAATAAGAAGAAAACTGGAACTATGGGGGAGGACGCACCCGACAATCTATGGGAAACGTCTAATTGTCCAAGCGGTGATAGGAGGACACACTCAATTCCTAACGATGGCACAAGGAATGCCCACCCACATCGAACAGGCCCTAACGAAAATGATAAGAGTCTTTATATGGGACGGTGGGGTATCCCCAAGAATTGCCCTAGAATAGCTCCACAAACCGCTATGCGAAGGGGGGCTTAACTTCCTAGACATCAAAACGCGAAACGATGCGATAGAAATAGTCTGGTTAAAATCCTACCTAAACCTATCGCCGACAAGACCAACATGGGCGATAGTCACAGACATACTCATAAACGCCGCAGCCCCACCCGGAACATTGGCAATTGCGAGGGTAAATACGTTCATCCAAACATGGGATGTACCCACCCAAGGCCCCCGGGTGGCAACCCTGGGGGAGGACATAATGAGAATGCTCAAAACGGCAAAAAAATATAAAACGAACCTGGCGGCAATCCGACTCTCCCCAGCCCTAAGGGCGAAACTCCCTGCGTGGTACCACCCAGGCGGAGCCCCCCGCCCAATCACGAACGTCGCCGCGAAGTGCCTCCTGAAATGCCACTCGATCAAAACAATCGCAGACCTTATCAAACTCGCTCGCAAGATCAGAAATAACAACACTGCTCACGTACCGTCCCAAGTGTGCATATGCATGGACTGTGTCCGAGACAGAATGGCGGGGTGCAAAAACCCCCACGCCTGCGCAACTGAGGCTCTGATACGCATCAACGATATCACTCCTAAATACAACCCGTTAGCGTTAGAAAACCATGATGACCTCTCCCTCACGCCGAACCGCAAGGCGAAGAACAAGCACGCGCACGAAGTGGGGAGAGAAATCCTCTTCGACCCGACAATCACCTGCAAAGAAGGCATTGAAGAATGTTTCCGCATATTTACTGACCCGGAAAGAATCACGATGACCCCAGCGAGCCGGCTGCTAACCAGAGGAAGCGACCTCAACCACCTGAAAGTAGAAGTCTACACGGATGGCTCGTGCGCGAACAATGGGAAGCTAGACGCGAAATGTGGAAGCGGAATCTGGATCGGTGCTGGCCACCCACTAAACTGTGCCCTGAAAGTCCCGGGACCCCGGCAGTCGAACCAGATAGGAGAACTAGCAGCTGTCATCGCTGCAACGCAATCGATACCGAACTACTGCCAACTAACGATAGTAACGGACTCCAAATATGTGATCGAAGGACTCACCAAAAACCTCAAAGAGTGGGAGGACAGAGGCTGGATAGGTATAAAGAACGCGGAGATGTTCAAACGTGCGGCATACCTCCTAAAACGGCGGACAGGCCCAACCTCATTCCAGTGGGTAAAGGGCCACCAGGGTAACCTAGGAAACGAAGAGAGCGATAAGCTAGCGAAGGAGGGCGCGGAGAAAGACCACGGAGACGAACTCACCCTGCACATCCCAGACGCCTTCAACCTGCAAGGGGCCAAGCTGGCGACCCTTACCCAAGCCATTGCCTACAGGGGCATACGGGAGAGCCGAACGGCCCCAAACCGCCCGTCGACAAACCGTAACATGGACACGACGAGAGAAGCGATCAAGATCTACATGGGACACTATGAGACCGACGAAACAATATGGAAAAGCATTAGGAAACGCACAATCCGCGTAAGAGTCCAACAATTCCTCTTCAAGGCGATGCACAACACCCCGATGATAAGAGACGTCTGGTTCAACATCCCAGGCTACGAACACAGAGGCACGTGCGCCATCTGCGACACCACGGAAACCATGGAACACATCCTTATGGCATGCCGTGCACACCCGGTGAGGATAGCGTGGGACCTAGCCAAGAAGCTGTGGCCCCACGAAAACCTGCCGTGGCCAGTCTTAAGCTTAGGAATAATCCTAGGATGCGGCTGCCTCTCACCGAAAAACGAGGCCCAGAACGATGGAGACGAGAGGGGTAACGAGGACGCCCTAAAACAAAAAGCAGCGACCAGACTCCTACAAATAACCATCTCCGAAACGGCTCACCTCATATGGGTCCTGAGATGCGAGAGGGTGATCCAAAATCTGCAACACTCCCCAAGGGAAATAAAAGCACGCTGGCTCAAAGCCATAAACAGAAGACTCACCGACGACAAGATAACGGCCACCAAAATCAAAAGAAAGAAGCCCTTTACCCGGCTCGTGGAGGCGACCTGGGAAGAAGCGCTGAGGAAGTCCTCCGATCTGCCTGATAGGTGGATATCCAACCGTGAGGTTTTAGTGGGTACAGTTGCGGACAAGCAAAACCATCAAATTTGATGTCTGATTTTTAGGGACATGGCAAAGTGCCGGAAAGCCCTGGAAACCATTAAGGATGGTAGATAATGGGTGTGTGAAGGTCACTGCATCATTAGATTTTTCAAATCTTGAGTTTTGACTTGAGATGACGGGCAAAATATTGGCGCACGCAGAAAAAAATCGCTAAAAATCTCTAGAAAATTCGTTTTTGGAGAGATCTGATCAAGCGCTCCATGATTCCGAAAAGAGTTCATCAATAAAAATTCCCGTTCCCTCCCAAAAAAATTATTATGTCAGGTAAACCAAGAGGTCAATCTTGTAAAAAACCTTGCAAAAGTCAATATAAACCCGCTTCAATGTCTAAGAACACATCACTATTGCTGCTGGTAGCTTCTTAGGTTGACATTGATACCCTAAACTATCCCTAATTACTAGGAAATGGTCTATGGGGTGTGCAAAATTCGGAGGGTGTGAAGTAGCGCAAGGTGTCGCACAGGCCTCCGCGGGGCGCGAGCAGTTGCATATGGGTTCGTGGAGATTGCAAGCACGTTGGTATTGAAGAGCTAAAGCCGCGTAAAAGTGCAGCAAGGTCGAAAATGGAAATGGGGTCAGTTAGTCGCAGGTGGTCAAAAAGGGTCGCGCACGCTTCGGCACAGCGCAAAACTTCGCAGATGTCGCCGCTTTGGTCAGGAACGTGTCTGGTTCGAGTCTCTAAGGCCGCGCACGAATGCGGCACGCTGGGGAATGCAAGAGAGGAGCTACACTGAGCTCAAAAATCCGAAATCTGAGGGGGGAGAGTTTACTATTAGAAGTCTTAGTAGGTTGTAATTACATGATATACTGGGGAATGGTAAAATGTAAGGGAAGAGTGTGGGATGCCAGTGAGTGGGAGGCTGAGCGCACACAGAACGCGGGAAAGCCAAGGGGAAAGAAAGCGATGAAGCACACGGAAATGAGGCGCTTAGAAAGCCGAGTGTGGAAAGTTACTGAAACTGTGAAAAGTGTGAGTTCACCAGCCAGGGAGAGCGCAGGATGTCTCAAACAATACAGATGACAAGTCTCCAAAGGGTGTTGATGTCGATTGAGGCCGTCTGTATTTGATCTCATACAATATAGACCAAAAAAATCCCTCAAAATTTTGGCGCAGCAAAAAATCACAGAATAACATAGGAACCATGTTTTTGAGCTATTTCAGCTCGTCTGAGTCCGAATCTGATATTAGTTTTCTCCAGAAAAATCTGGTTGCTGAGATATCCAGGTTGATGACTTTGCTTGTCTGCAACTGTAGGAGTGCACAACGGACCCAGGCCACTGATGGCGACGATCACGTGCATTGAGCCCCACACTACCCCTACACCAGGGGTGCCTCACATCTGGGCTCCGGCCCGGCTATCGCGCGTTAGGTAGGGCTGATACCTACAATCTCCTGCTGCCTAACACCTAGACACGGTAACTACCTACTTTAGCTAGTATGTGGCTGCCGAATATAGAGCGCCCTCCAAAAAAAAAAAAACCGAGGCTAGACTGACATATTAGATAATCGTAGCATTATCATGGTTAAACGGTTATCTATGAATAATATTTGTAAGCAGAGGAGCACGGTTATGGTTATGGGCCCTACACCCTATGTACATATCTTTTCCCCATCATATCTCTGGGCATATTGAGCTCCTATCTTGTGCGAACTCATATTCAGAGTCGCAACTCTCCGAGCAAGGACACCGGGCATCCAAGTACCACTGGATGACATCGGCACCAGGGAGTCTAAGGTGCGAGAATGCTTGTCCACTATGACTAAGCCCCTATCACACATCATAGCTCGCATCCAAAGGACGAGCGATGATACAGCCTGGACCCGATGATATCGGCATCCATAGGATGGCACCAACATCCCGAGAGTCCGCTGGCAAAGTGCAATGGGGTATGTCCAAACACTGCGGGAGAACATTTAATTTTTATTATTACCCCCT
Source organism: Lactarius pseudohatsudake (assembly GCA_021525015.1). Lineage (NCBI taxonomy): Eukaryota > Fungi > Basidiomycota > Agaricomycetes > Russulales > Russulaceae > Lactarius > Lactarius pseudohatsudake. Next base: position 1,935 of record JAKELH010000604.1, on the reverse strand, counting down.
ATCCCCACTGAACGAAGATATACTTTCCGAGCATGGACCCAAGCATCCAGTACAGCTGGATGACATTGGCATCTAGCATAGCTGGATGATACCAGCACTCGGAAAGTCCAACATGCCTTGGACCTGATGATGTCGGTATCCAGCACAGCTGGATAACACTGGCGCTTCGAGAGTCTGAGATGCGAGTAAACGACCATCCAGCACAGCTGGATAGAGCTGGTATCCATAACGTGTAGGCCAGGATCGCTCGCAGAAGTACGCACAATGTGCTGTACTCGTCTTCGAGTGCCATACACCCAAGTAATCCAAACGTCCATCGCCGAGGATTCTAAGGATACCTCGACGAAAGATACAAGTTGCACTTATTCCTGAGTGCTATGAAACTCTGTCCATATGACACGAACATCCACCAGACTATCCGAGTCGTCGAGGATACCTCGATGAGCGGCACGAAATAGGTGGAGATTGCGGCAAAGCCGCTAGCGTAGAGCGAGGTGCCACAAGGCATGTATCTGCGCAAATAAGCGCAGCTGCCCCGTGAACGTCACGGGGAAGTCTACGAGCCAACATCATAGTAACATGCACGACTGATTATACCGTGACTTTACGGAGTGGTTCAGCGTGCAGATAAATATTGCGAATATCACACACGTCCTCATGGACGAGCGGAGCGTTACTATATCGAGTATGTCAGTGTGAGTCTGACATTGTGAATCGGGCAGATTGGGCTACATGTCGTCCGACACTGTGAATATCATGGGCAGACCAAGCTGTATGGAAGGACTTCACAGCTTCTCATTGGGCTGCGGATAAATTTCCATGCGCCTATATGATACATTCCCATTGCAAGAGGACACCTCGGCGAATACTCTAGCACATGGAGATGGTGACAAAGTCGCACGTCGCCAATGAGCGCACAGCAAAATGTGACGCTGCGGTAGCCGCATCGGCGGTACCTAAGTCCCCACCGAAGGACTCGGACGCAAATTTCAATTTCAAATCTGTATTCGAAGGTTGCTAACCTTTGTGACTGGAGAACGTCCTCTATTCCGTTAAATTAATACCATTTTATTTCTTAGGGACTTCGAGACAGTGCCGGCGGTACATACACAAGAAACCGCAGATGGCAAATGCCGACTATAAACGGACATTCCCTTTCTTGCTGTTCGTTGACGACGCTATCCATTATTTCATCGCACATTTCCTAGAAGGGAAAGATCTGGCCGCGCGGGAAATCAAAGACCACTGGACGCACCTTGAAGCGGGTGGAAAACCCCACGTGCAATACGCATGGTCAGAGGGAAAGAGTACACTAATGCCGCTTTGGGAACCTGGTGCCTGGCCAAAATTACCAGTGAGACGCTGAGGCCAATATGGGTCCAGTGGGAAATATTGTCAGCACCATAACGCGTAAACGCATGACTAACTTACCTTTCTAATTTTCCATTTCCAATTCCATCTCTTGAGACGTTGTGATCGATGGGAACCACGTGCAACATCCTCGCCGCACGTGTATAGCCCCTATAGCTCAGAGCGAAAATGTCCACTGATGTGGGCAATCGGCCGACGCGAAGGCGAGACAGACGGCCATAGGCCAACCATGGGAGATGCGACGACCCCGTGGATCACGTGCAGTTTGTGCACATAGCGCCAGCCAATGGTCAGAGATGGCTTATATAATTGATACCCCTAATCGGCGGTGAGAGTCTTTAATGGTTCATACTCAGCCGGCGCCGGCCGACGTCGGAGATTCTCCCGGAATTGATACTCCAGCCGACGCCGGCTGGATCGGAGATAGTCGGGAATCCCTGAGGCACTTAAACACAGAATAGAAAAGCAGAACACTTCCCAGAATATTGTGGATCCAGAGATGCTCTATATTGAATCAAATGAGCAGTATTCAACTCAGATAGGCACAGCAGAGTGCAAGCACCC
>JAKELH010000603.1:0-44618 GCA_021525015.1 Lactarius pseudohatsudake | reverse complement strand
AAGTATCAGAAGGGTCCTTGTGCCCTAGTGACATGACAGTGAGATTTTGATCACGGAAGACGTGGTCGACACTCACCCGAGCTAGCTAACGAGAGTCGGTCCGAGTCGTGTCCGAGTTCGATCAGGGACGAGATGGCGGCCGTAAGCGAACGTGGAGCGATGGCTGTCGCTTTTGTGCTACAGATTTTATTCGTGCAGCGGGGATGCTGGATAGGCGAAGCTCCACGTCTGAGATCTGAGGTTGGATAATTATCGCACGTGCCATTCCCTGCTTTTTGGCCTTGTCAAGGGCCATCGAGGCGGACGCTTCCGAATGTTAGCTTTACTCTGGGACGACGCCAGAATAGGCGAGTAGGAACCAGGTGTTGACGAAGAGCCGTTTGCCGGATTTGGCGCATATGCTCGAGATGGTCAGCGCGTGTTCAACGAGGTTGTCGCACGAGAAGCTGAACACAGTTGTTGTATAGTTAGTAAAGTGTGAGATGGTCGCAGTAACAATCCTATTCACCTGCATCACGACGTCAAGAACTACCAATGGTGTGGACCTCACAAACATCACGAGTTGCGCCGCGGTGGAGACAATGAGCGATCCGGCGGACTGAATGCTCGGGTGCATGGGGTGACTCTGACTCAAGGCTATACAGTGCGTTTGAGGGGGGGAGGACGAAGGCCTTGACGTTGACGATGGCCTCAATTTTGTCATACAATATTGGCGAAGGTTCTGATGAAGAGATAAGAAAAATGTAAGAATGGCCCCACGGCCAGCACGTCCGAAATGGCCGAAACCAAGTTTCCAAATTCCAACACCACATATCCCCGCAATTTCAATGAACGAGCAAAGTAAAGTCGTCGACTTCTATCGACGCGAGCTTGCGCGGGCGTTGGATGAGCAGTCGTTCGGCATTACTCATTCAGAGATCACACATTTCTCTGAGAACGAAGCAGAGGCAACAATTACTCTGTTGGAGGGCCAGACCGTGAATGTGGCACTGTCATCCGCCGGATACAAAGTCAGGGAGATCCTTTCTAACGATAGTGTTATTGCGATTTATCGTTTTTTTAGGTCACAGCTGAGGAGGTATACTATGAGACCCTGGACGATCTCTTGTCCTTTATCAGCCCATCTTATGCTGCGAAAAGGGTCGAAGCGCTGATGGAAAGACTACAGGGACTTGTAGGATCAGGAGATGCGACGAAGGTATGCATAAGCCAATATGTTGTGTTGCTACCTCTAAAACCACCACGACTTGAAGAGATCTCTGAACGAAGTTGAAGTCGAGGTTGAGTGACAACAAATATTTTTGTAATACCTACAGTAGTGTAATAACCTACAGTAATTAAATTATCACTTACTCTCAAACTACCTACCAAGTCGAATACTTGAATATGGTTCGTCGTATACCGTTCTGCTGGCCACAAGCTTACTCACAATCCGGTGCATTCAACAGTCGTCTGAACTAAGATACACCGCAAATACTCAACTAGAGCATCGTAAGTCACTCATCCTCCAATCTAGTCCGGGTTTATATCGTCGTCTAGTCCATGCACGTTATACCGGCACCGGTAAGTTCCATTTCGTGTTCGCCCCCCCCTCGAGTTACTTATCTTTCTTTAGGCCATGCAGATCTCAGCAAATAGTGCGCGTCCATCTCGTCTTTCTTCTTGTACTCATCCATTCGTTTAGCGAGTGGCTGACACATCAGCACCGGGATACGTTAGCGTCTATAGTCGGCCATCCCAGTCTCACGTCCTATCTTGCTATTGCCGATGGGGAGGCCACTGGTCGCATTAGATTCGAAATGACGGAGGTACTATGTTTCGATGTGCTTTGGACTTAAGCTGACGGAGGACACAGAGAATGCTTCAGCCGTGCGGACCTCCTCCCACAAGGAAGATGATTGAGATGACCGCTTTGCTATTTTTGTGTATCCGGGGGCAGGCTGTAGTAGCGACCCCACCAATTGCCCAAGCTGGTTGAATCTCATGCGCAAAACGCAGCTTCTTGTGCTGGCTCGTTTACTATAAAGTTGGAAAGCGACTCACCTCTTTCGCTGTGCTAGTGTGCCTTCATCGACCGTCCGCTGCTCGAGACCATAAGACTTGCTTCTATGTTTGCAGTGGGACGCTTTTGTGCAGTCGTTAACTGACACAGTCCACAACTGCGCATCCCTAACCACGCCATTACGCTTTTGTAGTGATGTCCGGTGGAGTGCCTCTAGCTCGGTCTCTGTTGGCACTTTGTTCATTAACCTATTTGCCACTTCCCACGATTGTGGTCGGTTCGCCTCTGATATCAAAGCAGCTACTTAAAGTTTTCCGAACGATGATGGTCCCTCAACCTTATCCTATCCCTGAGTGCCCTGCCTCGTTATCGTGCCCACTTTGCTTCTCAGACTGACCCATCGCAACACGCCCTGTAAAACCCCGCGTTGTAGCATGCCCCCCCTCCCAGCGACCAGACACTCTCGCCGCGGTGGTAGAGTCGCCGCGGGAACGCCCTCGGACCAAGCTGCTGTTTTCAAAACATCCGACCTTGGCTTCAACCTATGGGTCTCCAAGCTTGCGACCTCGACCGGGAGCCAAGAGTCGTGGCGCTGGGCCGCTCCAAGTTGTACCACCTCCAGCTGTTCCTGTCATTTTCCACGGACTTTCCCCGATAGTTTCCTTTCTGCGTCCTCTTCTCACAATTTCGGTCGTTCGCCTGGCGCTCCACCCGAGGGAGTCGAGGAGAGTGAAACGCCAGATGAACGTTCGAACTTCAGATCATCCACGGTGTCAAGTACGATGTGTACCCGCGCAACGAGGTCCCGTACTCTATGCTCTACGACACTGTCACCCCTGAAAAGTGAGCCACATGCCTTTACCGAGCACTCATTCGACGCTGAGATTATTCGCAGTGAGCTTCACTCATACCTACTCGTGCGAAGGCTCACCGAAAACGGTTCACCATCTTTTCTCCACGTTCCCACGTCGACCCCTGTCCACGACGCTCTCGACCTCGGCTGCGGGGATGGGCACTGGATTGCCCACGCTGCACAGGTATGGGGAGTTCATGGCGCAAAGATCGTAGGGATCGATCTTTCGCTCTCCACCAAGGATATTACGGCAACGCTTTCGGGGCCGAGTGCCGAGAATACAAAACTATTCCGTCACAACTTGTGCGTCCACAGAAACCGCGTTCTATGCGTTGACCTCCCCGCTGATCGTGGGGTTTCTTTTTTGGTTTTCAGCATAACTGAGGAGCTGCCATTTCCGGACAAGTCGTTCGATTATGTACGCTTGAACGACGCGGTGGTAATGATCCCACGGGAGCGCTGGGACTTTGTGCTCTCCGAAGCCCATCGCGTGTTGCGCCGAGGAGGTCGCCTCGAGCTTATACACGACCAGCTCTGTTTTCCATTCATCGGGCCAGAGACCCCCGTCAGCTGTACATTCGCACCATTGACACACGAACGACGGAAAGGTGCGGCGGCCGACTCCTCGCCCCCTCACTACGGAGAGAGTCCATACGATAAGTGGGAGGCGGAAATGCAGAACTGCCGCGGCATGGAAGGACTGTACCTCGAAATGCTCGCTCAGAGGTACGGCGTCCACCCGCAACCCCGTGACACCCTCGTGGACGCCATACAGAGGCAGTTTGGCGGCAGCGCCGCCAGTCACCTCAAGGTCTCCAACGCACACGTCTGCATCCCGTCGCGGGATTTCATGGAACGGAGCGAGACGTCGATGAGGAGCACGCAGCCCAAGAAACGCGACTTCGGTATCAGCATCACGATTGACTGGAGTCACGAAAAGACTGGCAAGACAAAGAACCTCGCCGCACCGCCAGTTCCCCGGGAATTCGTATCGCTGACGGGCCTCCCGCCCGTCCTTAGCAAGAAGGCGGCGAGCCTCGTGGGCGTGGTGCAACTCTCGCCCGCCGGTGCACCGTATCAGCCTCCTGGAGTCGTCGTGGTCCGCACTTCTTCCGAGGGCGGGCGCCGTTCTATGACCTACCTGCCGATGTCACCGGCTGAGATAGACATGCATTCGAACAAGCACGTACACTCGCTCCTAAGCGCCAAGCTAGCCTTGGAAGCGCACGTAGATGAGCTCCAAGTGAAGGACAAACCTACGATGTCGCGTGAAGCTTTGGACGAGGCATTATGGCAATACGCGATGTCAGTTTTTCTTTCTTTCTTTCTATACTCCGGTGGTCACATTAATCGTCTTGCAGGTTCCGACAGAAACGGTTTAATTGGCCAGAAATGGATCCATTTGCTTACGACACCGAACTAAATGTGTCTCAAGGCGATCACGAATGCGAATCAGAAGAACTGGCACGCCACTTCGTTTTGCCTAGAACCCAAACTACCGATGGCCTCACACCCATTCGGTTATTCGAAATCTTCGAGGTCACCAAGTTCACCTAAATGGGAAACCGTAGCGGTTGGTCCACACTCTCCACACTCTTTAAACTGACTATCGCCATTGTATCGTGCTATGCACCTCATCTGCTATCAAATCTGCTTTCACAGTAAAAATACACTCTAGGTTAATTTGTTTAATCAGCCACGGTAGAATTGTATAGTATATTTCTTTGCAAACGTGAACGGAGGACGACTTTAAAGACCCTAACTTCTTGATCGGTGCCTTCGGACTGTACCACAAATGAGATATTATTGTCGGGATTGATATTTGGTAGTTCTTCTGCTGACAGGTTATGGTTCGCTAAGGATTAAAACGGTGAGTGATTGACAAGTGAAAGAAGGGTCGTCGCCCACCCAGTGCGAAGATAAAAGTGTTCAAAAGGTCAACATTCCTGACTGTTAAGGCGAGGTATGCAACTCCGCCTGCTGGAGATTTCGAGGCATGCAGTGCGATATTTAGGGTGGTAAGGAACGGAGCAATCATGTCCGGGTGATACAACTGTGTGTGATGAGTAGAGGCTGCACCACCACGGGTGCGAGATCGCTCACAGTGTCCGCGCCTAGTACCAAATCCGGGCCGACGTTGTCCATAAAGGTGTCGAGATCGCGGACACGGTCCTCTGCGAGTGCATCGGACCAGCCTAACGATTTGACGAACAGATTCTCGTGTCGGGAAGATGCGTCTGGCAGAAGTTAGCAGCACCTAGAGCGGAATGAGCAGCACGCCTACTGCATGCCAGTTGCGTATTTTCGTGGCACCGTCTCAGGGCATCTTCGTTTACGTCGGTGAGGTACAGCACAGAGCTCCCCGTCGTTCCACCGTGGCAGACTTGTATGTCGGCTACTATCAGACCAAGGAACCCAGCACCGGAGCCCAATTCAAGAACGGATTTATTTGCCAAGAGGACTAGGTCAATGCATAAATATTGAGATGAAATCGGCAGTGCACATCGTACTTGGGTTTCTAATGAGAACTTGTCCCAAGACGAAACTAGCACCCCATGTCCTCAGTCCAGTAGTGCCGTTCTCGATCGTCGTGCGAGATTCGAAGAGAGTGACAGAACGATGTTCTATCGGGGAAATGGCGTGAGTAGGAATGGGCAGTCCCGATTGGGGGTCCGCTTTCCAATAATGAGTGACAAAGGATGGCGGTGGTGGCAGAATGGCACCGTGTACTCTATAAAATCGCTTGGAGTACAATCGACGAGTCGCAAATGCGAGGGACATACGCCGGTTTGCTTATGGCTACGAGTGAAAGCAATCGGTCGTACAGGCGCTGGTCGATCTCATCATCCTCCTATGCAAAAGTGACTGGTGGTTTCGCGAAAGCAATAGAGTTTGCCTGCCTCGTCCCCAAGTAGAATCTCAAGACGTTCGATTACCCATTTCCAAAAGGAGAGCTGATAAGTATGTGCTGGTGGGTATTGTAACAAGTGGGGGTTGAGAAGAATAGACGATAGCACGAAGTGGTGTACTTGAGGAAATGGGAGATGGGAGGGAAAGGATAAGAGTCGTGGGTGTTTGAGAGCCGAGTAAGCTTGTAAAAGGTTGAACAGAGCAGTGTTAGACGACATGGCTGCGAGCTCATAAATCATCAGAACGACCAAGTACACTCAAAAGCCTACCCTAACCCTATCACGTGAACAGAGCAAGTTGAGTGCGACGCGCGTGACTTGAGTCTGTCTAAATGCTCAGTCTCAGTCGCTGTCGACTCGTTTCTTGTGTCCCTCAGTGCCGCTCCTTCTCCTCTAGTCCACATCTTTCATTCCCGGCTCAAGGGGAGGCTGAAGGTGAGCAAAAAACCGACGGTGACTGGTCCACCCCAAAGGATCCACAATGGTCTGTCTGGAAGAAGACTGTTGGCAAACAATTTGAGAAACCGCATAGGCCATGTAATTGGCTTGGAGGCAAAGTAGTTGAGTTCGTCCCCGTCTTTGTGTTGTAGATCTAGTTACTCACCTCGCAGTCCACCTTTCACTAGCCCTTCCCGTTGAACCCGTCCTTCAAACCTCCAACTCCAGTTTCCGATGCCCTCCGGAACACATTGTATCAGTCGTTCATGGCCGACCCAAAGACTAACTCAGTTCGCAACCTTGCTGGTCGGTACCACTTAAGCATGAAGCGCGTTGATGCTATCCTACGCCTCAAAGGTCTCGAGGAGAACTGGGTAAAGGTTTGTCGTGTTTCCTACCTGATTTTTCTAGCCAGAGCTTGGCGAGATGATGTTTACAACGATTAGTCTTGAAGACACCAAAATGGTTACACCGTTACTTTCACCTGAATTCTATCTCCCCGTTCGAATAGATGTTGTTACTAACTTTCTGCTTTCAGGAGGTATGACTACCATCATGTCTAACAAGAATCCAGTCATGCTTACCAGAAATCAGGGTAAGCCCCTTCAAACGGGATTCCTCAAAGGGATGGAACAACATCTCGGCGTGACGTATGACGCGAGCAAACACAAAACCCACGAGGATTGGGTCGAGGGTCGAATTCAAACCATCGAAGCGGACGCTTTGGACCAGGCTGAAGGAGACAACAAAGCGCGTACTCGATACCAGCGCATGTTTTGGGAACCGGTGGTCGAGGGGACGGTTCGCAATTCCTCCCCTTCTCTGTTTTACATCTCATCCAAATATCTTTCCCCATCAGGACCCTGTCCTCCCCAATGCCTTGAAAAGGGCACGCGAAGATGCGACTCGACATGGACGGTCCGAGGGGTCTTCTAAGTCGGTCGATGCGATCTTCGATTATAACCAGAAGGGTGCAGAAGTCACGAGCACAAGCGATACTGCCGCTGGTCGACCAGCCACCAAGTTTATTGACGTTGGCACCAAGTTTTTGGACCCCAAGGATCACCTGCGCCGCATGAAAGAGAGCGAGCGGCGAGCGAGGATTCGGAGTAAAAAGGTTCCAAAGCGCCATCTCATGGCCTCATAGACACTTATGAGCACCTGAGCCATGTATCGGCTTCGATAATAAATGGGGTCGAGTTCCCCTACTTTATTTACTGCATGACGAAGTGCCTCTTTTAGATGTTATTTCAGGCCGCAGCGAATCCCATCACTGCTGACACCCAAGAGGGGCGTGTATAAACTTAGCCCGCAGTCGAGAGCGGTGCGTGTTGGACTCACCTGAGGTCAGATGTATGTTCTGATCTCCGTTGTCTTGAACTCCGTGTTTGCAGGCGTCTCAACTTTCACTGACGTCTGAGAAAATATGCCTCGTGATGAACAGCTTACAAACTTGAAAGCGCCTGCTGTCTGCCACCCTCATGTCCTTCATATCCGTAGAACCCCAGTCCAGAGTGCTTTTAGAGAGCTACTCGAACGGTCTGCTCGCTCAATTTGATACGCAACTTGAAATAATCACAGATCGCTATTTGGCTTTCTTCCAAGAAAGGTCCGTCAATTTCGTTCGAGTCTTACACTGTATACCAACTGTTCGATTTTCAGGCGAAGTATTGAGGCAACCTAGTCAGTTGTTGTCTGAAAGGTCGAACTTGTCACGTATCTTGGCTGATTTCTTTCTCGTGAAGTATCAATTCTTTACGGAAACTCCATCGCAAGGCAAAAACTGTAGATGCCGTATTTGACCCACGTGCCGAACCCACTACGACGAGAGCAACATGGGATAAAATCAGAGACAATCTAGAAAGAGGTATGCGTTTGCACCTAACCTGCGGCCTGGATCCCACAGCCGTTGCAGAGGCCAACACCCAGCAGGCTTTCGTAGATATTTTGGATAATGACGTCATCAAACCCCTTACAACGTTGAAGGCAAGCCTTCTCGTTTAGATGGGAAACCCTATTCTGATAATAGGATAATCCGGAAGGAGACGGAAGATCAGACAAGAAAGCGGATTGAGGAAGACCTCAACAAATCTGCTGCGAACTATGCCGATTATGCAGAGAACACAATCTCGAAGCTCCAGCAGGCATACTTCAAGAAATATCACTCTACTGACGTTTCTCAACATTAAGACGTTCTGAATAAAAGGTTTGGAGGCAATATCTCCACTCCATTTCGAGGTCGGCGGGAACTTTTACGGGAGCTTGAGCCTGCCAAGTCTGAAGGAGGTACCACTGGTATCACTCATGGGTCCTAACTAGTGTCCGACGATGACTGCAAGTGGGCCGTTAACCACCTGAACTCCTTGCGATTGCAAAGGGCCGAGAATCTGGGGGACGGATATGATGTGAGTGATATTCTATGCTACGATATTGATCGATGCTACACGAACCGTAACCAACGCAGTGTCTTGAAGAACTCGTTTTCTCTACAACCGTCCAAAACGTTCTGGTCAAATATATGGACGGCATGATGTCAGTGCTATTGAGCTTTTGTGAAATCTTCGAGGATTCGGCAGAAGTCGAGAAAGGCTTGGCCAGACCAGACACGTCCAATCTGAGAGCGTCTTTCCGTCGCGCCCTTTCCTTATCTATTCCTCCATGCACTCTCTACCGTAATTATTATCCTGGTGCACATTCAGACTCGATTTTTGGTGTCCCCTTGGCGGACATCACGACCCGTCAAGACAGTGTTCCGAAAGTGATTAGAATATGCATCGAAGAAGTCGAGAAGAGGGGTCTGAATACCAAGAAAATATATTCGGTAAGCTGATCGCCGTCAAAGCGTGTGTTGGGATTCACGTTTAGTGCCGCAGTTGGGTTCTCCAATCGACGCAGAAGTACTACAGGCTAGTCGAGTCCACCTCAATGACCAACCCACTCAGGCTAGCTGATGTGAATTCGCATTCAGTTGCGGCGCAGGTTCGACAATGAAAAGACATTTTCATTCAAGTCTACAGATAACATCCATTCTGTTGCGATGCTTCTCTGGGTCAGCCGTTGCAATCATTGCAAACGCGTCATTCCTTCAGTTCATTTCTGATCCATCGTCTAGCTGTACCTCTTGGATCTCCCAGAGCCACTGTTTATGCTCTCTCTGCGGGATTATAGACAATACGCGCAGAATAGAGGTAAGCGGCCTGAATGCTCACGCACATTTCGTCCACATCAGCATTGCGATGTCACCTATGTATAGCCAGATATACCGAAAACGATTTCTCCCTGTTGCGATCGATGATCGGTGAACTACATCCGGTTCATAGAGCATCTCTAGAAACTCTATTGCGGCACCTCTTGCGTGTCTCCTCTCATTCAGACAGGAACGCAATGACCGTGGAGGCGCTCGCTACCCGGTTCAGCTATACTGTCCTTCGTACCGGGAATGCAGTGCAAGGCGGTGTTGACGTGAAGGTACGTTGCAATGACTTTTGTCACATTTTCCAACTCATTTCCTCCGAGAAACTTGTTATGGAGGATCTCATTCAAAATGCGCATGCACTGTTTGACGAGCGCCCTTCTCCGTCCCCACCCCCACTAGTGAACAGTGGTGTAGGGTGCGGAGTTGTACACGCTGGGACGGGGGGCAGAGACGAGAAGGTAGAGCAAGGAACGACTTAGAGCACGCCGGGTGCTTTCGAGAACAATATATGTATTTATGACAAAGAACTAGTCGACCGAAGTCAAGTGTTTCAGGAGGCCTGGCTAGTGGGTACGCTTGCGCTGCTGTCGCTTCTGGGTATGGCCCGATGGTCTAGAAAGAAATAAGATGTTTTTCAAGTTGACAGGTACACTGTTGTCACGGTGTCGTCGTATCGGAATGAGCCAGCCACTAACAATTAGGCCTTAATTAGAGTTACAGCAAAGATTTGGAGGACTCAGTACGCCTGCCCATGATGAGGGCACATAATGTGAGGACTTAGAATAGATTTCGCCCAACTTACTGTTCCTAGAAAAGCACATACAAGTTTCTACAGTGTGCCCGTTCTTACACGAGCATCAAAGAACAATTCTCACAAGGTTTCCAGGTGATTAGCGTTTGGCTTTTATCGTGCCGACAAGCTTGTGTCCTACCAATCAAATTCTTTTATAAACTCCTACCTAGGCCTCACCGTCGCGGAACACCACCTCTTCCTCGTCCTCTTAGCGCTCGTTGCGCAGTTCCTGGGGGCGCTCTGGGACCAGGGTTGGACTACGTACATTCGCAGAACGATGAGTTATTGAAAGTTTCCGCCGTAAGAAGTCGACTTACCGCCTCGCTCTGGGGGTTCCGGACGGTCTCGTCCACGGAAATGATCAGACACGCGGCCTCCACCGCGCTACTGATCGCGTTGGTCTTGATCAGACTAGGCTCCCAGACGAATGCGTCCAAGTTGTCTCGGACGCCGTCGGGTCCGTCGACGTCAACGCCAATCCATTTCTCCCCGCGAGCGTGTTTCATGCGAAGCTTGTTTAGGATGTCGGTCGAGTCGAGGCCCGCATTGTCGCAGATCTGCCGGGGAATAATTTCGAGTGCCTTTGCGAACGCGATCTGAACGAGCTGAAGCTTGCCCGGAATAGAAAGCGCGTGTTTTCGTATGTGAGCAGAAAGGTCCATCTGTACAGGGGTCGTTCATTCATCATCGAGAGCGTCATGTGGATTTAGCAAGATAACGCACTTCGATAGCGCCACCGCCAGCGACGACCTCCCCGTTCTTTACCGCACGCTTCACCACCATCACCGCGTCATGCAGACTCCGTTCCACTTCTTCGATAAACTGCTCGGCGCCACCGCGGAGGAGCATCGTGCAAGTTTTAGCGTTGGGGCACTCTTCAAAAACGTTGTATCGCTCGCTACCGATTTGTCGCTCCTCGAACTTGCCACAGGTGCCCAGGTGTTCGCGGCCGATATCTGAGGTCGTAGACTGTATTGAACCGCCGACGGCTTGCACGACTCTTCGAAGGTCCGTAGCGGGAACACGCCCAGCGCAAAAGATGTCTCGATCAGCAAACCATTGGGTAGCCAGATCCCCGATAGGAAGCTTGCTCAGCACGACCTTCGCACCGGTATTTTCGATGTCCTGTAGTTTGCGATAGATGATTTCCCACTCCGCGTCGACGATCGCCTGGTAATCAGAGACAGCATCCACGCGGACTTCAGCGTTGTCCTTTTCCGCTTTCAGTTCAAGCTCCACATTAAGTGACAGAATGAGAGGGTCGACGAAGGATTTAGGCTGTTGCTCTGCGCCAGCGTAAGTGAACGTCTTTTTGAAAGATACACCGCTGATTAGAAGTGAGTCTTGCATGCCACCTCCGGGAATTTTCTTGACGCCAATGAGAGATTCATCGAGTTCGTCTTGGTCAAGAGAAAGCACAGCATCTACGACCATCTTCGAGAAGAAGGGTTTCTCTGAATGGATGAGCTTTGACGACATAGATGTGGATGCGCATTTGAGTAGGAGGGAGCGGAACTTTCTGAATGGGTGGGGTTCAGTTGGGCTCAGCGTCGAGGCGTAGGGGCCCTTACTCTGGGTCTGAGCGGTCAACAGTTATTTGGATCTCCTCGATTCGATCGATGCTCTGAGGGGAGAGTCATCAGTGGAATTGATAAGAAGAAGAAAAGGACACGCACAAGCTGGGCCGCCTGACGAAAGCCTTTCGCGATGATATGCGGGCTGACGTCCTCTTCTATGTAACCTTTTGTCTCCTTTAGGAGCTGTGCCGCGAGAAGCACAACGCTCGTAGTGCCGTCGCCAACTTCTGCATCCTGAGCGCGGGCGATATCCACGAGTGTCCTGGCAGCCGGGTGAACGATGTCCAGGAGCTTGAGAATGGTGGCTCCATCGTTGGTGATCTGGGCGTCTCCTCTATCGTTGACGATGAGCTTGTCCATTCCCCTGGGTCCCAATGTGCTTGCAAGCGTCTCTGCGACGGCGATACATGCTGAGATGTTAGACAACAGTTGTCCCTTTCCCTGGGATGTATCGGTTCCTTCCTTGAGGAGAACAACGGTAGGTTGCTGCGTGGCCCGAGTTCAAATAACCTCGACCAACTCTCGAGAACGAATCACTTACCATAGGTAGAGGTCGTTGCATTTTTGGTCAGACTTGGGATCAGCTGTCGTCGTACTGGATCTGCACAAGATCGATTATGTCATCATCTATACTACAGTACAGTCTCTCTATCCGAGTCATCGCACTACGCAGCACTGTGTGCGAGTTTAACTTCATCGATCTTCTTCTCAACAGACACCTTATTCCGCAGGATGCAGTATTCGCCAAACCTATTCTGGCTCTGCCACATCTCACCCGGAAGCCAGAATGCCCGCGTCAGTCGCGACGAGTGGCGCACATCAAGGAAAGGTAGGCAGGATACGGGTTCCCATGTCTTGTCGTCGAGGATGTAACGTGGTTCGTGCGTGGACTCGATGGGGTCATGCGGAAAGTCGAGATCGACCAAATAGTCGCAGCTCGATACACCGACCTGCATAAGGATCGCTTGAGACGGTCCCTCGGCTTCAAGAGTAAAAGAAGCTTACATAGTGCATTGCCTCCTCCTTGTTCAGGTCATTCAGGCCGGCGGGTACATGTCTCGTGCCCATTACTCTGGACCGAATCCCTCCGTGTGGTTCAAGAAAATGCGCAGGGAGCATGCCATCAAATTCACTTTTGATCCAGTCAATCCTTATCCCATCCGGGACAAGGTAGTGGCCAGGGAAGCGGTGCCACTCTTTTCCGTAGCAGATTCGTAATCCAAACTCTGCGATTGAAGACATGTCAACGCGCAGTTCCTCCCTATTCTTCTCGAGCTTTTGCTTGTATTCCTCGAGAAGCTCAGGAGGGGGAAGCGGGGTTTCGAGCAAGCCAGTGACATTGAGGAGCCGTGGAACTTCTTCCTTCTCGAAATTATAAACAAGAGTCATGGGGGTGTGGTAGTACGTCCAGAGTGCAAGGATGCGGGAGAGGGAGATGAGAGCAGAGAGAAGAACAATCGTCAGCGTCGACCAACGGAAGAGTTGGGAACGGGATGCCTAGCAACGGGGATCAGCAGGGAAGTGTGATTATGACAATCGGAGCTCACTCGGTATGGTGACTTTGTTATTTTGATGTAAGCGAGTTCAATCCATCCCCGTAATAGGTATGTCATGACGGCGGCATTGAAACACACAAGAGGGAACACAGGATACATGAATCTTTCCTCCTTGTGAGGCTGGACAGTGAAGATACCTATCCAGATGTAGAGTGGGAGTAGACGGAGCGCAAGGAGTCGGAACGGCGAGCTTTGTTCTGCAGTCGGGACAGCGTTCCCGAGGCGACGGCGGTCAATTCTGTAAGTGATCATCAAAGCCGGGAGAGAGAACAGGGCCATTGGGAGTAGAATGTTGAAGTTGAGAGAAAGGTTCAGGAGGTAGTAGTACCAGGGTTCGGTGCCGTACAGACCCGGACCGCGCGATGCGTCAGGGAAAACGTTATACTTCACAATGTTCCAAAATACCGGGGTCAACTTCCCATAAAAATACGAGTCAATGATGACTATAGGTATCTGTGCGCCTTCAGTGAAAGGAAGCAAGAAACAGAATGATCGGATACCGACTGGGATTAGCACAGCTGCAGCACCACAAAGGAGCAACCTGATCCCGCGGTTGAGCTGCCAATCGAGCCTATTTTTTGCTGAGACAGTATCATCGCCGAATACGAATAACTCCTCAAAGACAAATGGGATGGCTAAGGCAAGAGCGAAGGGCCAGCCGAGGACTGCGCCAACGGTGAAAAGCATGACTGCTGTAAGCGTCCGCTGGCTGTCCTTGTTGCTTGGCGGTATAAATGCGTGCGACAGGGCAAGCATGGTGGTGTACATGGCAAAGGAAGAAGGGAGAAGTGCTGAGAGTATATTAGATCCTGGAAGATAGCCCCACGGGGAATTGGACACAAACGGCTCACCTGTGGACGCGTTCCACATGCCAGCGTTGGCGGCCAACATGAAAAGCATGTAGCGGGCAACGCGATTATTGATTTTGAGGCGGACCGTATCGTACAGCTTGGCTTCACAGATGGTAGATATAGTCCCAAGGACAGCGCGCACGAAGAAGAAAGCTGGTCTCTGCGGGGAGTGTGAAAGTTTTTGGGAGAGATCATACTACCGTGAGCCTACCTTGCCTGTCTCGTGAAGCACCCAGAAGAGGACCTTGGATGGGAGCAACCACAAGATGGTGTAAACCCAGCTCCGGATCGCGTACTGCGGTGAAGTTTCCCAGGTTTGGAAGCCATAACCTTTATACAGGTAGTGAAGGGGTTCCCAGTAATTAAATACTGTAGAGGGGTCGCTCAGACGCAGGAACCCAGGAACCACGAACAGTACAGAGTGGACAAACCTTCATCGCAGTCTTGGAGGTTTGAATACATTGCTGCTGTTACTCGGAAAATGAGTAAGACCCTTACAGCCACGGAGAATCTGGGGACCCAAGGGGGGCGTGCGGCCCTGGAACGCGTATATGAAACGGAAGAACAGCCCGCTCATGTGCGCGTACGCACCTTCGGAGCGTGTCCTGGAGGATACCAGTGTGTCGTGCCGCCACCGGCTTAGGTGCAAACTCATTCTTGTCCTTGTCGATGGGTCGACGAAAGCGAAGGGTTTGGATATTCGACATAAGCGGCGGAGGTTACGAAAAGACAGCCTTACGAGGGGAATGGCTGGCTGCACTCCTCGCTTCGGTGTTTGTGATGGATGCAGCCTTGACGCGCTGGTCACGTGTCTCAGGAAGTTGCCATGGAAGTTGCCAGTGGACGTCTATACTTTTGAAACCCAGACAAGCCCCACAACATCAACGCCAGCCTACATCACGAAAGCCCAGTCAAGGTCAGTAGTCCTACCTTCCTTAATTTCACCCTCCGGTTGCACATGCAGTGTCTGCAAGTGTCTGTGTTTCTCGTTTGGACCGGCCAAATTGCCTGATTTTTGGTCGGATGGCACCCAGATGCTGTGGATGCACCCTCACTCTTCCATCCATTCTGCTCTCCTGCCACGGCGATTGTTGACAGCCTCTGAATACAGAGACCATGGGATTCGGAAAGAACAACGTCCTTCATGCCAATCACTTCCGCAAAGACTGGCAGCGCCATGTCAGGACTTGGTTCGATCAACCTGGACGCAAGCTCCGCCGGCGCAACGCTCGCAAAGCCAAGACGGCAGTCCTCGGCGTGCGCCCCCTCACTCTCCTTCGCCCGGCTGTGCGTGGTCAAACAGTCCGATACAACACAAAGTTACGCGAGGGCCGTGGCTTTACTCTTGGAGAGCTGAAGGAGGCTGGTGTCAGCCGCAAGACCGCACTGGGACTGGGGATCGTGGTCGACCATCGGCGCCGGAATCTTTCCATCGAAGGGAAGGCGATCAATGTTGAGCGACTGAAGGCGTACAAGGAGCGCCTCGTCGTGTTCCCGCGCAAGACAGGCAAGCCTAAGAAGAGCGACTCTTCGGTGCGACATTTTCTTTATTCTCTGACCACGAGCTCACGAGAAGAAAATAGCCCGAGGACCTTACTACCCCTACAACTCGCCAGACCCTCCCCCTTCCCCCTCCGTTTGCTCCTGAACAGCCCCGGAAGATTAGCCAGGAAGAGCGTGCATTCAACGCGTACAAGACACTTCGCAACTATCGGGCAGAGGCAAGGTTTGAGGGTGCACGTAAAATCCGTGCAGCGAAGGCGAGTCACTGACCACATCGGGTTTCATTGCAATCGCTCACATTCTACTACGATTTCACAGAAGGAAGAAGAGGAGGCAGCCAAGAAAAAATAACCTTGTACTCGCTACTCGTCACCTTCATGTATGCACATGTACGCATTGCAAAACCTGGGTCATACCTGGACCTACACAATACATGGCCGTATGCATCTTCGCTTCCTTCCTCGAGTCGTGTAGACGTCAATGGAGAATTACCGTAGTCACGAAGGCCAGCTCGCTGTATAAGTTTTGTACTAGCAATTCTTGACGGCCCCGTGGGGCCGTCAAGCATCAAAATTTCGGATACTTATCATAGAAACCATTTACACCTTTGTGTGCAAGACATGTTTTTTTGGTACAGCCCTATCCTGCGTGAGCCCAATAAAACGTTCATATGTCGCCTCCACTATCCTTCGTGTGCGCCTGCCGTTGAAGTAGATAGGGCAAACTACTGCGAGTCTGTCATGTCTATTGCAAGTTCTTACAAAGGGGAGCGTTCACCGCTCACGAACTTTTCTCCGTTCTCCGTTCTATGGAGCGTTGAATGCGAAGTCGATCCGACTCGTCGGAAGGAAAGTTGACAACCGAGTGCCGCAAGCCAGGAACGATCGAGGACATGGGTTTAGATGCGCACACCTTAATAAAAGAGCGAAGATAGAGTAAACTGATGGACACAAGCTGGGACAAATGCGTATATCAACGTAGAATCAGGAGAGGGTAGGAAATACTAGGGCATGTTCGGTGTCTCATGCAGCATCAGCCAAAAAAAAACCAATCTGTCCCAATGTACCGAACAGGTCCTCACAACATGCTACGGTGCCAACTCGCGGGGACCCCATCCGCGGTAGAGAGATACGGCATCAAGTCGCTCGTCAAGAACTCGCTAGGCCACTGCTGGCGGACCTGTTTCTTCACGTACTCGGCGACGATGCGTAAATGTTCATCTCTGAGCGCGGGTACTGCCTTGCGGACCTCGGGAACAGCGGCATCGGTGAGTTTGGTAATGTAATCGGCGGTGATAGTTGCACCAGTGTCGTCACGCACGCCATGGTGAACCCACTGCCAAAGCTGAACGCGTGCGATTTCTGCAGTTGCTGCATCCTCCATGAGATGGTTCAGAGGGATACACCCATTGCCAGCGAGCCAAGCGCTTGCGTATGCAAGAACAGTCGAAACGTTCGAACGCACGCCCTCGGAAGTGACTTTGCCAGGCACTTTCGTGTTCAGCAAGTCAGCAGCAGCAACGCGAACGTCCTCGCGCCGGATGTGGTACTAATGTGGCGGGAACTCAATAACGACGCGTACATGCACAAGCCAGGGAACATACCTGATTGGGACCCAACATATGCTGATCGAAAATCTCGTGGGCGATTTTGTTGATCAGGGGATGGGCGATCCAGGTCCCGTCATGCCCGTTGGTGACTTCTCGAAGCTTATCCGCGCGGACCTTGCTCATCGCAACGTTGTTTGCCTTTTCATCGCCTTTGATGGGGATTTGGGCGGACATCCCACCAATGGCAGCCACCTTGCGCCTGGAAGCTTGGTGTCAGGACTTAATTCGTTATGTCTAACCTTGAAAACACACCTGTGGCATGTTTGAATGAGAAGTCGGACATAGGCGTCCATAAAGCCGACTTCCATAGTGACGTCCTTGCGATCTGGAAGAATTGCACTCCTGTCGGCACGGCGCTTCTTTATAAAGCTGAAGATGTAGTCCCATCTGCGACACACGCAATTAACTTTGCTGTTGCGGTGGAGTAAACGTGATGACCTTACCGACCACAATTCAACCCAGAAGAGTGGTTCCTAAGCTCGAAAAGGATCTCTTCCATCTGGAAAGCGGCGGGGAGAGTTTCGATCAAAACGGTAGCTCTGATGGTATTATGCGGCATGCTGATGTATGACTGGGCGAAAAGGAAGACGTCGTTCCACAGGCGAGCCTCGAGGTAGTGCTCCATCTTTGGAAGGTAAAAGTAAGGGCCAAAGCCGCGCTTCACGAGTTCCTCGGCATTGTGATAGAAATAAAGGCCGAAATCAAATAGGGAACCGGACATCGGGGCCTTGTTGACTGTGACGCGTGGTTCATCAAGGTGCCAGCCGCGAGGCCGCACGATGAGGACGGCGGGGTTCGGCGAGAGCTTGTATTGCTTTCCGTTAGACTCAAAGTCGACCTGCCGGCGAATGGCATCGCGAAGGTTGATCTGGCCCTCAATCATTGCCTTGAATGTCGGCGAGGAAGCATCTATATGATATATGAATTTGGCACTGTCAGTCACGTCGGGCAGTATAAAATTACAATACATACCCTCAAAATCGGCCATGAACGTCTTGGCACCGCTATTTAGAGCGTTAATGACCATCTTCCTATCGGTCGGACCGGTGATTTCGACGCGTCTGTCCTCCAAGCCAGGAGCAGGTGGGGCGCAATGCCAGGAAGGCTCAGCGCGGATATGGGCAGTCTCGGATGGGAAGTCAAAAGGTACCCCTGCATCGAAGCGTGCTTGAGCTGCCTCGCGGGCAGCGAGAAGACCCTGACGGGTTGCATCGAATGTTTGGTGAAGGGCAGCCAAAAATCGAAGGGCACCCTCGGTGAGGATTTCTGTCTGCGCGTTTTGGGCAACTCGAGTGTGGATTTCTATGCCATCGGCCATGATGTTCGTGGAGAGAGATAGGAGGTCGTAAGAATTGGCATTGATCGTATTTATACTCGAGGCGGCACTCCGAGGTCCGTTTGCGCGAGTAACAGACGGACGTCATTCACCGTATCACATGCCAATGAAACCTGTCTCACGCAACTTCAAAACAACACAAGACAGGTCACGAGGGTTGGCGACATCCACAGCGCGAGCCCGACTGCGTGACCTATTGCATCGCCTCCCCCGAACGCTTTCCTGGTACGTCATTCTACCTTCGCCCCTGCATGCAGCACGAGGAGCCGACGTACGAATCCATTGTCCTCCCCATTGGTTCATCGCGGACTCACAGACCTCTGTCCAGAAAATAGGCCCTCTCGGACTGCCCTCCAGCGGCTTGTACAAGGGGCCGGCCATCATTGCGAAATTCCGAATGAAGGATGATAGTATCCTGCGATATTCAAGAATCTGCCATGGCCTTCCAACGCGCGAACGACCTCCAGGACGTTCTTCACGTGTTTCCTCCGCGGTCTTCGGGAACACTATGACGTTGTCCAGGTAAACCACTGTGCATTGATTGATATAATCGCGCAAGATATCGTTCATCATACGCTGAAATGTCACAGGGGCATTGGTCAGAGACGGTGCCGGTTTTATGCCTGCCCTTCGCTCTGACCAATGTCCCTGCGTATGATGAATGATATCTTGCACGACTATATCAATTGATGTGCCATGATTCACTTGGACAACATCATAGTGTTCTCAAAGACTACGGAAGGACACACGCGGTGCACCGACACAGGCTGAGCCACACAACCCGGATGAGACTGCGTCAGCATGGCTGACTGCTAGCGAAGCAATGCGACCGCTCGACGGCGTACTTCGAATTTACATGCGATAGTCGTTCTTGCTAATTTGACGTACTACCTTTGGCTTTGTCGAGCGCAGCCCCCTTTGCACGAGTCACCTCCCACCCAATAGCATCATATATGTCGCTTAACCGACCCGGCAAACGCAAAGCCGAAATTCTACAAGACGAAGTTGATGAAACTACAGCTCCATGAATATGTTGAAGATGGCTTCTGAAGTGTAAATATGTCCCAATACTGCGGTGGCCACCCGGTGACCCGGTCACGTGACCTCGGTGGCACCCCTGAGCACCAATTCGAGTCGGAAATACATCTGCCTGGTGACACCAACCCTGGCATGAATACATTGTGTATTGGACTGGTTTCTTAGGGGCTCCTCCCATTTTTGGCTCTCCCACTGTGTTTGTTGGTCTCCGTTATGTAATCAATGAGATATCTTTCTTTAAGTTGAGGGAGGTGTGAGGGGTTGAAACGGGTCGCGCGGGCCTCCGCACGGTTCCAAATTTCGTACGGACGTCTATCCGATTAGGGGACATGTCCCCCTAAATCTACTAAGCCCGCGTGCGAGTGCAGCACCCCCGGGAATGCGAGAGATGAGCCACTTGGGATCGACAGAGATCGGCCGCGCGAGTGGTCGCGCACGTCGCTGCACCTCACGAAAATTTGTGGAGGCTTCCACCTCTGTCTTCGTCGAGTACTTTCTTATTATCTAAGGGCGCGCGCGAGTGCAGCACGCTGGAGGACACGGGGGGTGGATCTGCACTCAACCCCACTGTGGCCCCTGTGCCCGCTTCCCAATCGGGAAATCGGACGGCCCGGACCAGCCACTCAGCCACTTTCAGCCACTGCTGCCAGCTAGGGGCCGGCCAGTCGACCCGATTTGGGAGCGGTCGTCCTTTTGAGCGTGTATTGGACTGGTGACACCTTTCCGCTTAAGGCACCTGTCACCCGCGCTGTCACCAGGCTGAGCTGGTGATCCGGCGTATACTCTATGTCCCAATACTGCGGTGGCCACCCGGTGACCCGGTCACGTGACCTCGGTGGCACCCCTGAGCACCAATTCGAGTCGGAAATACATCTGCCTGGTGACACCAACCCTGGCATGAATACATTGTGTATTGGACTGGTTTCTTAGGGGCTCCTCCCATTTTTGGCTCTCCCACTGTGTTTGTTGGTCTCCGTTATGTAATCAATGAGATATCTTTCTTTAAGTTGAGGGAGGTGTGAGGGGTTGAAACGGGTCGCGCGGGCCTCCGCACGGTTCCAAATTTCGTACGGACGTCTATCCGATTAGGGGACATGTCCCCCTAAATCTACTAAGCCCGCGTGCGAGTGCAGCACCCCCGGGAATGCGAGAGATGAGCCACTTGGGATCGACAGAGATCGGCCGCGCGAGTGGTCGCGCACGTCGCTGCACCTCACGAAAATTTGTGGAGGCTTCCACCTCTGTCTTCGTCGAGTACTTTCTTATTATCTAAGGGCGCGCGCGAGTGCAGCACGCTGGAGGACACGGGGGGTGGATCTGCACTCAACCCCACTGTGGCCCCTGTGCCCGCTTCCCAATCGGGAAATCGGACGGCCCGGACCAGCCACTCAGCCACTTTCAGCCACTGCTGCCAGCTAGGGGCCGGCCAGTCGACCCGATTTGGGAGCGGTCGTCCTTTTGAGCGTGTATTGGACTGGTGACACCTTTCCGCTTAAGGCACCTGTCACCCGCGCTGTCACCAGGCTGAGCTGGTGATCCGGCGTATACTCTATGTATCCTTCCACTTTACGAATATTGCATCGGCTATATTTCATATTTCCAAATTCGAAGCTGCATACGTTATCACAAGTGACAAACCTGGACACCGGGGCTATCTATCGCAAATGATTTATCGAGGTAGTGACGAGACCCGAGCTCAGTTATCCTCCCAAGCCTTTCTCACTGCGGTTTTATGAGGCGCATTCACCGATGCTAATTCCCTCTCCCCACCATACATGCCTTCTCTCACCTTGGTACCACAGGAGATAATCGAGCGGGTTCTTGCTTTTCTCGACCCACTCGATGTGGCGTCCTTTTCCCAGACATCCAAGCAGCACAACAAACTTGTCTATCATTCAGGGGACAACCACCTCTGGCGTGAGCTCTATCTTGCGCAGCCCTTCGATGATCCTCGACTCGCTCTCACTCCTCGTCTTGAGCGCATCCCGGTGGAGAGCATCGACTGGAAAAGTTCACTGCAGGCCATCATCCGCGCGCGAACAGTGCTCAATGATCCGTCCAAATGCCGGCCACAGGAGCGCGAGACCATCTTGCGCACGTTGATTGTCATGCTTCGTGGGGCCACACCCGCACCCTCGTTCTGCGAAAAAACGCTTTCGAAGAACCTGGTCTGGCTCGTCACGATGCTTCGCGACGGTGCTCTTCTCAACGGGACCGTTCCATTATCCCCGACGGAGGCTCAACTGCGCGCTTATCTCCTAGTACACCTTGGACTTACACCGAGCGACGCGAGAAGCGTAAATAAAGCCGCCACCCGCGCATTCGTCTATGACTTGCGTAATTACTTCTCTGATGGTGGCTTCGGGCCATATTTCCCCGATGGCAGCGGACGTGTCAACTGGGTGCACCTCCACGCAATCCACCGCGTGGTCGCAATGCACCTCGTCGACTTGCGCGAAACCGAGCCATTCGTATTCCCTCTTATCCCGATGAGCATGCCGTACTGTCAGAGCATCGTCCCACTGGGGCTGGACCTCAAGGTGCACGATTGGGCGGGCATCGAGGGCCTATGGCACTGCTCGTTGTGCTTCGTTGACCATCGCCAGCTTTTACGTACGTGCCCTCTCCCTTCCCATAAAGCAACCCATTAACCCTGCGTCGCAGAGCTTAACAACCATACCGTGGGCGTCACTCAGGTTTACTGTAAATTTGGCCACTGACTGACGTGGTCGACATAGCCGGATGACCGGGGCCCACTGAACATATCGTCGTTCTGGGACCCAGGGTTCAGAGAGACGTTCCGCGTGCTTCCCGTGTACTTCCGCGTTATTGGTTTCGAAGAAGATCCCGAGCGTCCCACCCGACCACGCTTGGTTTTCGCCGGCGAAGGACGTGATGAGCAGACGATGATTGGCCGGGTCCAGATGACGCCGGACGAGCATCTCCGTTGGAAATGGGTGCGTTTGTATATCTGTGCATTTGTTGGCTGCTGCCTACAAATTTTCCAGGTGTGCGGGGAGGGCGGGGAGGCAGTCTGGAGGTACCACATCCTATCTACTTTGAAGGTACCCTGAGCGGCCTGATTGACCGCATCAATACTCCCCTAGTTGTGACGGCGTCCAGGTCGGTGGGGTGCGATCATCTTACGGTGTCCTCGGAAGCTGGACGACGGTCTTCCACGATCATCGCGATCCAGTCGGTCAGTTCCGAGCTCCATTTGCGAATGTATACTAATCTCAGTGCTGGTAACTAGGACCGCTCTGGTTACGCAAAGTGAAAACGATAAGCGAGTGAACATCTGTTCACGATGCTGCGTGAAATCAAGAAATTCCGTAACGCACTAAACCGAGTGGACGATATAGTCTGGGGTGCAATAGCCATGAGTCATGCGTCTGAAGTTATTGATTAGAACGGCTTGGGTGTACCCTAACCCTACGCTAAGATTGACGTGCCCACTACATAGTTTTGCTGCGGCTGCCGTTTACCGTCACCAGAGGAGTGTGTGTCCAATGAGTAAGATGCATGAACATTGTGATAATGTGCCATCAATGTAACTAACAATGGTTCAAGAGTAAAGCAAAAAGTTCGAGACAAGTAGGAACGAGGTATCGTAAAGTAGCTCGGAAGAAATGACTAGGCCCGGAAGCAGTGGCGGAACAGGCGGCATGCCGTGGATATGTCGAGCGTTTGAGCACATAAAGATATTGCACGACAGGTCGACAGGCGAAAGGTCCCAATTAGAGCGAGTGAAAAAAAAAATCGTCACTAAACGGAAATGTCCGGATATTCTGTACATCAATTCATCTAGTCCATGAGGTCATCGTTAATTCTCTGGCCGTCCATACTGTCCATTATTAGGATTGGGCGGGGCCGCACCGGGGGGTAAAGTGGCGTAAATAGATGAAGGACGCGAGTACCTGTTCTGCTGAGGTGTCTGTGACGTAGGGCGGCGCGCCGGAGGGCGGGAAACGCGACGAACGCCGCCTTCAGGTGGAATAGGTCCCTTGTCCGACAAGCTAACACCGCGCGACCGGGGTTGGCCACCCGATGTTGGGGAGGACACCGTGTGGGTGACATCATGTTCTACGCCATAATAGTCACCATGGCCAGTTTGGAACGGATTCGGCGTCTCAATAGGGAATGAGATTGGTGCTGTCGCTTGACGAATCGCTCCATGCCCGCCAGTCACACGTACGTCATTCTTTCCACGACCTGGGGATGGGCGGCGTTGGGAAACTGCGGCTGATGCACCATGATATTCTTCGGCCTGGTGCTCAGTCGCGGTGGAAGTAGGGCTGGAGACGAGACGTTGGTGAGAGGAGGCGTTATCTGAAAATACGTCTTCGTTGGACCGGGCAACAGAAGTCGAAGAACCACCAGCTAGCGGGCGATTTAAGGCGAGTGGTGCGGGAAGGGTGAGCAGTTGTTGACTATCGATACGCGGACGTGGGGCACTAGGGTTTGCGAAAGAATCCGCTGTGCTGGCATCAAAGCCTTGCGAGGGAGTGACACCGGTGTCAGTGTTGGACACAGTAGAGTACCTGCAATAAAGGGTCAGCCATTCGTGGTGGGAAGCTAAGATCCGGACTCGTACCGCCTTGGGGAGTTGGCCTTGGGGTCATAGTAGGTCGAATCCCTTGAGTATACACCATTCTTCCATCGCCTCTCGCGCTCAAACTCGGCCCAACGCTTCATTACGATGTTCGTCGAGTCGAACTCGCCTTCCTTGTCACCGTGGTTTCCACCTTTGTCACCAGAAACCTGCCGCGTCTGACCCCACGAAAAGTCATCGAAATGCCAGTACGCGTATGCGGGAAGGATACCGTTCCAGATGGGAAGCGACAGGAGGTATACCAACATCCAGCCCACATATGCAATCTTGCGCGTGGTGATGACGATGAGTAATCCGGGCAGGCCAAGAATGATAGCCAAAAGGGCGAGAGGGATGGTAGTATTTGGACCTCCGGGGACGATGGTGCTGATTATGAGGTATAGGGTGAAAGAAATAGCGGCAGGGAGTACGAGGGTACCAGCCAGCTCCATACCAACAACAAACTGCATCGAGAAGCAGAACGTCCCGCAGAGGTCGCGGACGAGGACGAGCTCAGCGAGATTGTGTACTGTTGAGTTGATCCAACGACGACGCTGCGAAAGAAGGACTCTAAATGTATCTGGCACAACGGTCTTGCAGACGGCAGAGGGCAAAAATAGGTTTTTGCGCTTCGGGAATGTCTTCAACATGAGTGTCGTTAAATACCTATCTTCTCCGAGGAGTAACAGGTTCTTCTTGTGTAGAGTATCGACCACGTTCTCCGAGTAATGTTCCACGATATCGGGGTTGGCGAGAATGGGGACCCAGTATCCGGAGGCACCTTTTGGGGCCTTGATACGATACATGCTGAAACAGCCTGGCAAGCATGTCACGCCGCCGAACATCGATTCAAACGCCTTGGTCATGTGGTGAGAAATGTAATACTCGAACACTACAGAATGGGGTCAGTCAAGCGGTAAGTTGGACGAGGTAAACCTACCTTGAATCATGGTAACCCAAGTCTCCCCCTTGTTAGCGATCTTGGTTTCACCGCAAAGCCCCATGATCTCCTCGTCTTGAACCATGCATGAGGCCATTCGAGTCAGTGAGTCAGGGAACACCTTCGTATCGGCGTCCACACAAAGCACCAATTCGTAGCGATCCGGGCTCACTCCAGTTACCCGCCAAAGTGAATTGAAGAACTCATATTCGAAGGTGGTCATCCGTTCGTCGAACATGACTTTCTGAAGGAAAGACATGAGGACAATCTGCGAGTCTCGTTTGCCGCGATTTCCAGGCTTGGCATCAGTCGCTTCTAATGGGTTGCCCGTCTTTGCAACCAATACCACGGGCACACGCTGCTGCTTTGACTGTTCTACAGTGTGGTTGTCATAGGCGTAGAAACCAGCATAGACCTTGGCCATGTTGTGTCGCTTGTGCCCGTCTGCAATGGCAACGTAGGAATGAGCCTCGACGTCTTCAGGCTCGATCACAAACTCTTTCATCATGGATAGGCAGATCTCTGGAGTCGTCTTCTCATTTCCAGCGCCTTTGACCACGCCATCTGCGATGACCAAGATGAGTTTGTGACTGTTTGGATAGTCGGTTGTAGTGAGCGAATCGAGCGTCGTGCGCAGGCCCTCCACGGACTCGGAATATGCGGTGACGAGACAGATCGTATGTGCGAGCGGGAAACCAAATGGCTCAGATCCCGGGGCGGGCTGGGGAACAACGTTGTTCAAAGGGAAAGGACACACAACGTCTGTGAATCCGCGCGGATCATTGAGGGAGGTGGAACTCCTCGAGTCGCGATAGAGAGCGTCGGCAGTGAGCTTGTTGCCCTTTCCGGAAACAGAGGGAGTACCATAGACGCTTGTCGTACCACGCTTGTAGGGAATCGCATCTGGCGCACCATACGAAGTGTTCGGCCTGGCGCCGACGCCTTTGATGACGTTATCCGAGGGTGTGAAGCGCGATTGACGCAGGATGCCCTTCTTCTCCTTTTTGTGAGGCGTTGATCCGTTTTTCGAGACGTTAGGTCGATACTGACTCGGGGCTGGACGGTAGATGTCATTCGTCCAGTTCTCGATCTCGGACATTCGTTGAATGCGCTGCTCATATGTTTCGTGTTTGGACATGCCAAGTCTGTGCGCGAAAAACCAGGCGAACATCACAGCCATGATGAAACGAATAGCGACAACGCCGACGATGAAGATGAGGGAGACATAGAGGACGACATCCGAGGCTACGCAGCCGATGCTATTCGTGTCGATGAAGCCAACGCCAATGGTATTCTGTAGGCAGTGACCCAATGTCTGTTGTTTCGTGCGCTCCATGAACATCGATATGTCCTTTCCATTGAAAGTGCCATTGGGGTTCGCAAATTGATCAAAAATCGGGGGGTAGTTGACCTCTCCTTTGCTGAGCCATTTGAGAAGGCCGAAATCCAAGACGGTCCTGCACAACAAGACTCAACTGACAGCTCGATGAGAGAGTTGGTGCCACTTACGACTCGTAAACGGCGAGATTCCGGTTTGAGTTCTTGACGTCATTCCACGAGTAGTATACTTGTCCCATAGGGCTGAGCTTTGCCAACTGTGACCGCGCCGTGGAAGAGAGGTGACAATTTGTGTTGCTCTCATATCCCGAAAAATTGGCTCCAGACGTGCCCTGCTGATTGTAGATGTTGCAGGGGAAATACCAGTCTAGCTGCCCGTTATTCCCACTGATGGTCGAGTTTGATGCCTTGGTAATAATTCCCTGACAAGGTCCATTCGTATTTTGGAATAAAAACGAAATGTCATTGCCAGCCGCATTCCAATTACCCTCGAAGAGAGGATTGCTGCGGCCATCAAAATTTCCAACTTTGGGGTGCGCGAAATGGGAAAAGTCGTAATCGTAGCCGTGAATGATGACGGATGCTTTATCGATAAAGCCAGCATGGAACCGGTTGGGAGGAGTTCCGCAGACGACCTCAGTGAAACCAAAAGTCAAGAAGCCGACGCCAGCCATCAGAAGGGCGATTAAACTGATCAGGCCCATTTTTTCTCTCCAGGCACGCTGTTGCTCAGGGCTGCGGATACCTGACCGATGAAGCGTTGAAGCCGAGTGGTTGAGGGCGACAACAGAAATACTCACCGCACGATCTAAGTAAGAACGGGGGCACGCAAACCGTGAGAAGGTAGCAATAGGTGACCCAACCATCGTGCGGCCCAGGGATGTTCCCTAGACAGCCTCGACGGCGACTCGGCGGTTCTTCTACGTCCGTTGGGACCTGCCGCTTCCTTCGGAGGGTCGTACCGCGCTTGAACAAAGCGAGACCCGACTCGTGCACATCTTCCTCCCTACCCAAAAGAGACCGACCACGGCGAAGGGGAGCCCGGTGAGGGGCATTGCCGGTGGCTGAGAAGGGAAGTGTTTACAAAGCATAAAAAATGGCGAGGACAAAACATACTGGATGGTCGAACGAGGTTTGCGTTGGCATCTTCAAGCCTTGCGGCATGTGAGCGGTAGTGCCACTGTCTATGACCAGGTTCGATCTTCTCCCTATCAGGTCGCACGAGGCTTTTCTTCCTGCCTACCAGCGCGGCGTCTGCCATCGTGTAGCCAGTTTCGGGGTCGGGACTTGGCAGTGACGATACGTTCTGATAAGCAGAGTGTTGCCGTACTCGGCCAGGTGGATCGAGAGGCGCCCGACGGTCTCCCCTTTCAATACTCTGGAAAGAGACATTGTTGGCGCTGCGACCAGCCTCATAGGATTGAGGGGGAGTGTGGTTATATGGACTATAGGGGGAGGCAGGTCGATCGATATAGGAAGGAGGGGAGTTCGGGGCCTGGGGTTGTTGGGGATATTGTGAATATGATGGTCTGTGAGCGCGAGGGGGACGCTGTCCTTGGTAATCCATGGTGGATGTGGTTAAAGGTAGAATCTAGGAGCGCATACAAGGAGGGGGGGTGGGGAGGGAGAGAGGGAGGGAGGGAGGAGAGCGTGGTGTGGGGGAAGGGCGTGGAGGGAGCGTGGGTAGGCAAAGAGTCAGGGAGTGCCGAGTTAAGTTGTGTTGTGGAACAAGACGCGTGAGGTGCGGCAAGGTGACGCCGCCTGTCCAACTTTGACCTCCTTGTTGGTGATTCAAGATTTCGGGTGAATGGCTATTGTTCTACCGACTCATAACATGTCCAAGTCGTTTAATCTAGAGAAAGAAAAAGATTTGAACCAAATGGACCACGGGACTGCTCGTCTTCACATTGTCCTCAATTTTATGAACTCACTAAACAGATATGTGTTACCGGGCGAGATGGCCGAGCGGTCTAAGGCGCCAGACTAAGGATCTGGTCTCTTCGGGGGCGTGGGTTCGAATCCCACTCTCGTCAGTCTTTTTTGCCCATATTTGTGCATGCAAGATCAGGAATTGATCCTTGGGCGAAAAATCTCACTTTCCGCCCCCCTTATCACCCCGCAAACAAACCAGGCGAATGGTGACACGCTGCGCATGCTGCACTGTACATGTTGATTGGTACTACATCCACTCTTTTATTTTCGCACAGGGCAACGCTAGGGCTGCGTGCCTTGGTAACGGTTCAAGCTCAAGGTTCAGCGCTAGTTCAGCACTAGAGTCCAAACCGAACCTGGGTCCTTTGCTGGGTCCAGTTCAAGGTTCAGAAAGAGTTGTCTCCGAACCAGCCTCATCAGGAAAACCTCAAACCTTGCAATATAGTGTATTTAGGTCATTTGATGACAATCGAAACAAAAAATCAAGTTGGTCGGTGTTGTTGTCGCACGCAGCTCCGAGCTGTGTTACTGCAGTCGTCTTCACCGCCTTCGTGGTCATGATTGTCACCACCGGAGTTGTCGTATCGTCGCAGTTGTTTTGTCATTGGTGTAGTGGTGGTGATTGGCGGCGCGCACTGCTCGGAGCTGCCAGTTCGTTGTTGCGGTTGTCGGTCATTGCTGTTGTCGGCGTGGTTGGTGGCGCATGTGGCTTGGAGTTGTGTTGGCTGACAGCCATGATGGTAGAGGTTAGTGCAGCTCGGAGAAGCTTTAGTGAGTGGAGTGCTGCCGTCGTGGTTGGTGGCCCACGTACCTTGGGTCTGCGCTGGCGACACCCTGGTTGTTCATCTTCGTCGCCGTGGTTCTAGCAGATGGTGTTCGGGCTGCTTTGACAGAGTGCCCGCCGCCACTGTCGTCGTTATCAAGCTCGTTGCCTTCGTCATTGGAATTCTGGGCTCCTGGTAGCCCAGGGCTGGTAGCGAGTCCAACCATCATCGTCGTCGTGACCGGGGAGTGGTTCGCAACAATTCGGGGCTCACCAATGACAACTCCGTAGCACCTACGAAAATCATGTCACGGGTATGAAAAGCCCCAAAGCGCCCGAGGCAGGTGAAGGTGGCGGCGCCGGCGAGGACTCGGGGTCACGTCGACTCGTGTGGGTTGTGTTTGGAGACGGGTGGGTGAGATCGGGATCGGGATCGGGTCGGCATGGTACCAGTGTGCGGGTGGGTAGACTCGGAGGCAGATGTGCCGTGCGTTGTCAGTGTAGTAAGTCAGTTGAGACATAGTTACAGTAGAGGTAATAGACGCCTCACTGCTACTGTCTACCGTCATGGTGAAGCCGAGGCCTGTGGCGAGTAGCGCGTGAGGCTTTTTTGCACTCATGCTAACCTACCAACCCGCGGTTTCGACCTCGTCTGTGCGCTACTGTACTTACCGATACAGCAATAATATTTCCTCATTCGTACCACGATCCGCGCTTCCGGACGGTTGACGTCATGACTGTGGTCGATGAGGTCATTGTTGAGATGTTTGTTCGAACAAACAAGGCAGACGAGTTTCGTCGCTTCAACCTCTTCTTCTTCGACTTGCATACATCACATTAGAGGTGGGTCTCGGTTGTTATAATGAGGTTAATCTAATTCCAGCAGATGTCACCTTGCTTGCCAAGGTCATATGGCAGGTCGAAAGTCGTGCAAGTGCACGTGAAAGTGCAAATAACGCCAAACTGTGGCTGTTCATGTAAGCCGCCTCGAGTCTGACGCCGCCATTATTAGTTGCACACCATGTCGTTGGGCGTCCTGCAGTCACTGCACAAGATTCCACAAGACACCATTCTTTCCAGTACGAATATGTAGCCCTTGCTCTGTAGTAGCTCGGCATGTGCCTGTTGGCGAGACGAACAGTACTCGTTGTTGCCACTCATCGTAACGAGGAGCTGTCGCTTCCGCAATTACAGATCGTGGGATTGTAAATAATTATGTGTTACCCCTGTTCACCCATCCAAACGTTCCCGTCCGTAACGTGCCTCCGCGCAAGCAGGTTCTGCTTTATTGTATTGTCGAACGACGCTGGATTGCAAGCCCCCCACTCCTCTATTGACTCGTGATGGCTTTGCGCTATATGCTCTTGAAGTTTGGCCTATCCCCACGTATGCTGTTGCTCCCTCCTGACCAGACGCTCGCACCCCTTTCATCTTTGACCCTTTCGTCTTCGCCTCTGCTGGAGATTTCGACGCTCAGCTCCCTTGCTGTTACTCTGTCACCTGATCAATCGTTCAAGTCTTTGCCATTGGATGCTCTCGGACAGTCCTCTAGGTCTTGCAAAATTGAGTCTGCTCACGTATCCACTGTCGATATCGCCCCGCTGAGTTCTCAGTCCCGGGAGTTTTCGAGTCTGAGTAGTCGCAAGGCAAACCCATTCCTTTCCTCCTCGCGTCACCCGAAGCACCGCCAAACGTGCCCATTTCACCCCATTCGACGCCATCGCAATGACCTCCCGGACTCGAGACGTTCGATTCGGATTCATCCCTCTCGAAATCGCACCAGCCCCTGCGAATATTAATCTTGCGCCATCACCTCGATGTTCGTCTTACTCCCCATCTTCTCTGCCTCTCGCACTTGGCGATCTCGAGCTTGACTTTCCCCCCACCCCATCGTCTGTTGTCGAAATTGTCATTCAGAGTTCCCCGCAGTCGTCTGAGTCCGAGTCATCATTATACGAATCCTTTCCCATCCTGCCTGTGCCACTCGATGCCTCGATAACGGCCCACTCCACGCCACTCGACGTCATCGCAACGACTGCCCAGACTCGGATATCGACATCCCCCGCTGGTCTACGAACTCTCATCAATGTTTGCGCCTCGTCCCACACTTGCTTTGCCCCCCCCTGTCTCGCTTTGGCCTAGCTCGCTTCAACTTCGCGTTCGTTTCAAGGTTCGTTTTCATCACTACGGCAGTCCTCAACGCCTCAACGACCCTTTTTATCACGTGCGCAAGTTTCAGAGCAAGATCAAAGACTTCGGCAACAGTCAGATTGGCACCCTCAACACTTCCAGTCGCGACGTCTTCGCACAGCAACCTCGGCTCGGACAGCTCACGCACCGCACCTCACGCCTCGTTTTCGACCCTGGAGGCTCAATTTCACACCAGACCTTACACGAAGACTTGGTGACGCTCGCAAGCGCAAGTCGAAGACACAATGGCACAGCGGGTGCATTGCATACACGCCCCCAGCCATTCCCAGCAACACCACGCTCGCCGAAGTTGACTGGGGACAGTCAAATTTTCAGTGGGGAGGATAACTAGGCCCTGCACCTTTGCGCGAATCGACTCTCTCGCCCCACGTTTCACCTTTCCGCTTTCATTTGGTTTATAGTCACGCCTTCAACATCCATTTTGTTTATTTGTTTACTTTTTGATTTCTAGCGTTCATGTTCCGGCCCGGGCCCTTTCTGACCAACAACACTCAGCAGACCCTCTCTTGCAGTCTTTCGCCCATCCATGCATGGACCCCGACAGAGCTCAGCAGGAGTCATGGTGACCTCAGTGGCTCATCTCATCTGTGCGGCATACATTAGATCAAGTAAGGTGACCCCGTTCGTCGTTGTGTGCTCTGGCATTGCATATCTCAAGGCATATCTTTTCACACACCTTTTGTCTGTGACTTCGAATTAACTATTGGCACGCCGCATGTGAGCGGTGAGGTTATCCCTAGTTTGACTCCAAGTCTTACTGAGTCTGTTGCGAGAGATGATCGATGATCGCTCGGTGTTTCTGGCAACACATGACACCCTGCCCACTGTCAAAGTCATCAAGGTTTGCTGAGGTAGCTTGAAAAACTCTTCAAGGTGACGACACCCACAACAGATGCAAACGACGACTCAGACTCGACTCGGACAACCTCAGTTCTGAGGCTGGTCACGGACGACGCAGGCTTCCATGGCTCGAACCCAAGATTCACGCACATGCGCGTCACGGGCGGCGACCCATGTTTTGAGTTCTGCGGCTCTGTCGTCGCTCATACTCCTCGACCTTCTGCAGCGCCCACCGAGCGTGTGCTCGCCCCTCAAGCCACTTCTTTTACTCCCCAACCGGAGCCCACCCCAGCCGCAGCCCACACCCGTCACTGTCCCAGAAGAGCCGATTTTGGGATGGAACGAGCTCGTGCGACTCGTTGAAGGCTCTGGAGACCTCGAAACTATAGAAGGTGCGTACGAAAGTTTCTTAAGCTGTATCCGAACGACCCGGTCCGCTCAAATGGCCTACTTCAACCACTTTCTTGTGCCAGGCCATCCAACATTTCCATCTCCCGCGCAGCCCACTCGGGCTCATGCGCACGGGCTCCCAAAGTGACACATGGACCCCAGCATGAGGCCTCCACGTCACCGCACGCACACGGCACCCTCCATCACCACATTGGCGCCGAACCTTCTCGACGGCGGTGGTCACAGCGTGTAGGAAGGCCAATTACACAGATGCACGATTCATTAACAGACGGTAGCCTACTTTAACGAGGAGAATACGAAAGCTATGATACGATACGAGTCTGAGCTACTATGTGGAGGGGGTAGGCAACGACATCAATCCTCCATTGCAGCGTCGTCCACGGGGGAAGGACGCCGCTGTCGATCGGTCTTCGTCGGTGTCGTCGGAAGCAGACAGTCAGGCCCCGTGTTCAGCAAACGGGCAGACGCAGGTGGGCAGCACGGCTCACCTTCCAGAGCGAGAGCACGCGTACTCTTCTCGGTTTGGCTCCCGCTCTTTCGCTGGGCTTGTAGGATGTAGGTATCGATCTGCGTGTGGAGGGTCAGTCAATACACAGCGCCATCGGAGACATTCCCGGGAACGCTGCACTCACCCAGGCCTTGGCAGACGATAATGCGTGATCGGGGTGGGGAGCGTCAAAGAAATGGGGATGTAACAGTCGAGGTGGACGAACGTGTTGTCGTCGTACTGTTGCCGTTGTCTTCGCCTCTGCCTTCACCACACGCTGCGCTTTCGAACGACTCTTGCACCTCGCATGCGCCTTTTCCAACAAGCCCAGGGCTGAGCGGAGCAAGACTTTGAGTTTCGCGTGAGCGCGGGGCCGACGGAGAGTGGAAGAACGTACTCACCTTGCACCCGAGGCGGCGTCGTGCTCTTCGAGGCGAGCGATCAGTGCTCCCTTGTTCCCTCCGACTTTGAGGCTCGTCCGGCAGGTGTCCTTCTACTGGACGACAGAGCGCTTGGAGCTGAGGAAAGTCGGGTCAGTAAATGGGGTGGCCCCCGTGATGCGGCCAGCCGAGACTCACTTGCTCTATCGGTGTGTCTGCAAGTGCGAGGGAAGCGCGATGAGACGGCGCGAATCTCACGGTGTTGCTGTCTCCGAAGGACATGAGCTGCCCTCGTGGATGCGATGTGATGACAGTGCGGACGATGCTCGTCACCACTAAAAGTCTGTCTGCAAAGACCCCGCGCTCACGCGCGGAATTCCCGTTTTGGTGATCGAACGCTTTTCCCACAGTCTGATTTCGCTTGATCAGTAGTACCCCAGCGAAAAATGCGTCGAATTGGATAGAACCATAAACATTACTCACGAATCTTATCGAACCATGACAAATCTCGTAGAAAATAAGTTGAATTATCTAATACATTCTAACGATATCGAATGTTTGGTTGGTTTCACAATGAATCCCATGGAATCGCATAAAATGAGATCGACCTCTGACTGGACCTCTTTTGCCTGGGGGTGGGGACGAGTTTCCCTCACCAAGGAATGCAGTAGATTCAGAAAGCTTGGTAGAAAGACTCGGACTCAGAAACTTGCTCAGAAAGTTGAACGCGAGTCAAGGCGAGAGTGACATGTGACACATCTATAATAGGAAGGTGCGGCCATCTGAAAGACGTCCGATGTTTGTTTTGATCCCCCCTTGCTTTCGCCTTTGCATTTGTCTCATCGCCTCCGTTGCCACTTGCGTCTCTCACTTACACCATTCTCCCCTCACCACCATCCTGTGCTGGCCCTTTCCTTGGCCCATTTCTGGGAAGCCATCCACACCAACATCCTGACCGCTACTGCCACTTGCCATTGAACTGCATATATTTGGACTGGCAGACACGCACACTAGTCCGGACATGCTTTGGCTTGGCAACTTGCCCATGGATCTACGCCCTTCTCCAATGGCTCCTGCTATGCTTCTGTTGGCTTGCCTTCAAATACACAAGCAATGGTAGGACTGGGGGACGGCACAATTAGTGCCGCAAGGTGAGTTTCTCCACACACTCTTATTGGCATCACTGACGCATTCACTGGGACTATATGCGCCAGAGACTGGTGCGTCTCGCATCAGGCCAATGGAGAATTCGCTAGACATTTGGACACTCTGGACCCAGAACCCAAGGTGGTAAGTCCCTTTCTCACTGTGCGCCGTGACATAATACTCAAAATGGTGCATACATGTACATACAGGCCTACTACAAACACAAGGCAAGGAGATCGGCAAAGGCATTGGGCAAAGGTCCCATTAGGTATGTTACCACGCTATCTCCCTTGAAAACTGACCTAATATTTTCCAAGAGAAAATCTATGGGCTTGTCTATGGGTCGATCCTAAGCAACATGCGACTTGGCTTGTGACTTGGACGCGAGGGGCAAGTGCCAAGCGTGAGGGTATGGTAATGTGCGCCAGTGCGATTTGCTAGGATTTGTACTGTAAAGAATGCCCTGTAGTTTGATTGTATTATTCGATAACAAATCAAAACAATTTCAAAAGACTTTTGAGACCATTTGACTGCATTGGATACAATTAGATGTGCCATATTGTAGTTCGATCATATTCTATTTTTTTTCTATCAGGCTCGAAAAAATCGAAGCACAGTTCAAATTATCTAATTAGGTTAACTTTTGTCGAATTATCGACTACATTTTACCTAATTCTGCCTTGTTCGACCGACTTTTGGCTGGGCGATCAGTACTCGATCAGTGCTTGATCTTTCTTTCTAGGTGGATTCCTTCTTCCTCTTCTCCCCGCGCTGATTCAACGCAACGTTCACTTGCCACGCAGCCTCCACTCCAAAGGCAACATTCTGACAACTCTGATATACATCTATTTGGACGCTACCACCCCCTCTCCCAACGTGCAAGCGTTGCTCAGGGGGAAAACAACTTGAGTTTTATTCGATTTAGCTTTATAACCTACTGACATGATTTCAGACTGTCCCCTAGCCTTGCAGAAGAGAGCATCCGCTCAGAAGCTCATCACATGTAGTACGTGGCCTCTACCGTTCCCCGCACACACACCTAACCCTCCGCTTCCACGCTCCAAATCCCCCAGTCGAGCGCCACCATTTCTCCCTGCTGCCATGTGCGAAGTCTTCCAGCGCGTGCAGCCCGACATGAGCGTGACCACCACCGAGAGGCCGCAGGCGACTCGTCGCCCTGGGCGAACTACATCACGCACCTCGAGAAGACACCTGTGACTATCGACGGCGGGCTCGTTGACATGATCGCGTTTGACGACACGCGTGAGAGAGCGTTCCAGAAAGTCGCGCGGCTCGTTTACTGCTGCGCGGAGCTCCCCGCCGCGCCGCGCATCTCATCCGCAGCCAAGCTCAAGAAGCGGCTCACCACGCCTGACGAGCGCCCCAGCGCTGCGTTCCGGGACGCCGCGGGCGCAGTCCTAGACCGCCTCTGGGAGCTTGCCCAAAGCTCCGGGCACGACACGCTGGCCAAGGGGTCCCCCGTCGAGTTTGTCTTTAACGGTACGTGATTTATTATTCCTCCTATGTGCCGTTTTGCAGCTTGGAGAACTGGTTTTGTTCGCAGGCCTGCTCCACGATGCGCCATGGGTACACCATTGCGGAGCAGTTCCACGCGGAGTTCGTCCCTGCGGCACAACATCCGCAAGGCGCACGTCGACGTGTGTGCTTCAACGTGCGCGTCGCTGCAGACTGCTGGCGCCTCATCGACTCCATCGAGAACGGCGAAATCAACACCGAGCCACCCATGGTGCCTGAGCCATTCTCGAACGCCACACCCTCCGCGAACCGCAGAACGTGACAGCGGTGACGACATCTATGCGACGACCACAGCAGCAGCAACAGCAACACAACGATGACGACAGTGACGGCACCAGCGGCAACGGTGACACAACGATCACGGCAGCAACTACAACTTCAACGCGATGACGACGACTTGGACGCGACGCGATGACGATGATAGCAACGTGACAATGGTGGCAGTGGCAACGCATCCGATGCGATGCTGAGGGGTGGGGGTGGGGATAGCGGTGGGGTGGGTATATTATGTACATTGGATGTATAGGACGGTTTCTAAGTCAATAAAATAGGGTTTTTCTGCATTTTTCCTTGTGCACCTGTACTCCTAGTACAATACCCGTCAACGCGTCAACGTACGCTGAGAAGGTAAAGTCCATCAAACTCGGGAGGTGGATCACTCATGCGGTTGAAGAGTTTCGGAACTATCAGACATCCTGTGAGCATGGTGCTCTCAGCCTCTGAAAATGGAGCAAGTGTTTTAGGCAGCCAGTATGATCCAACTGGGAGGATCCACTGTACGCCGTTGTCGGATAAGGGTCCGAATGGCGTTACAGTAACAGCATCTACTGTAAGGAAGGGTACAGATCAGAGTGACTGTGGCGCATAAAGCCAATCTGGTAACTACATTACCCAAACCGGACAGAGACAAAACTGGAAGTCAGAGAACGATCAGTCCTCCTTTGTGCATGCCCCATCCCCTCATTTCTGCCCACTCCTCACCCCACCCAAAGCCCCACGCCTCCGTCTGTACGCAAAGGGGACGCATAAACGGGCGGGGCATGCAATGGTGTCCACGCGGAATGGGGGCGCGCCCCCTTTTTGCCCGCCGCTGTTACAGTCTGCCCCTCCATCCATAGCACCGGTAGAACAAGTGAAATTTGCTTGAATTTAGCACCCTGTCAACCAAATGTGCTTAGAGCAACCTGTCAGGCTGTCAACAACCTGTCAACAACTTGTCAAAAAAAATTGTTACTATAGCCGAGCAAGATGAAGACTTTTGTATCAACTTCAAGAGTTCTGCACACAGATTAAGATTATTATTTAAGAACGAAATATTTTTGTCCGGCCCCACCCTTCATAGAGCTGCAGGTCTGCACGTTATGAACTAGCCAGTGGTTGACCCGGCGTCAATGAGAAGAGACGGGAAGACTCGGAAACAGGGCATGTTCTTGTTCCCACACCACCAGAGTGCGACATCAATGCATCACATGTGACAGGTCTGGCTAAATTTGATTTTCACTTGATCTGCACTGCATTTGCTGTAGCAAGCCATGCCCGCGCCCGCGACAATACCCAAGTCGCGTGACCCTGCTGGTTTTACGTCCTCGGCAACATCAGTAACATTTCAGTACAGTCACGGTGTTCTGTGCGACCTTCGGTTCAACCTTAATCAAGAGTCATTCAAGAGCTCAATCAAGACGGCGTCATGATCGTTCCAATTGCAATAGTTTCAGCTACTATATAAGCAGACCTTCCTAAATTTGGGTATGATACTGTAAAGTGTTGCCGCGAGTCGATGCGGTCCGAGTCGAGTTCCAACTCTAACTCGGGAGTTAGTTCAGCTCAGCTACAGACATGAACCAATTGGGAAGCCTTCAATTATGAATCCCACGCCCCTTGGGGTGAACCCGAGACGAGAGCCAGCAAGAGAAATACAAGAGAGACAGACAAAGCGACGTGCGATGTCCTTTGGTCCTGACTTCCAAGATCACACAACGAACAGGGGGGAACAGTGACAACTGAGTGCCGTCTATTTTAATACAAAGGATTTGTACCTATGCGAAGCAAGCCAGTAAGGAATGTAAGCGGGTACAGTATGAGTGGCATAAGTGTGAACATGTGAACTCTCGGGTTCGAGTCGATGCGAGTTGTCAAATTGTCAAAGTCCGGTCCGAGTTTGAGTTCACGCCAGTGTAGACTACAGTAACTCGCGGCAATACTATGTCCAAATCCAAAAATAATGGGCTCTGCCCGATGTTCGGGCGTTTTAGAACACCCTTCGGTTCACACGGCCCCTGGCTGTCTGAGGCACTGATGAGGTATTGACAGCCCCTCCCCCCCTACCCATTGACACTGGCGCGCTTTGAGTCTAGGGTGCCATTCTTACAAACTGACCGTATTCATTCATTATGCCTACTCTGATTCCCCTCGACAATGTCCTGGGAGTTTTCTTTCTCGGTGTAGTACTCTCATCGATGTGGGCGACTATCTCTCCCTCTATCTCAGCTAAGAACTGACATAGGAGATACAGATTATACGGAGTGATATGGCTCCAAGTATACTCATATTTTACTCAGCACTGTAAGGGCGACAGGCTCTTCTTGAAATGTTTTGTGAGCATCCAGATTCTTCTGGTCCTCATCCTTCTTAAGGTTTTACGTCTAGGTCGCATTACTTTTGTAAGGGCCGTGCCAACCCCATCGCCGGCATATGACTCACTTGGAGCAGAATATTGGATACGCTGCAGTTGGCCTTGGTCGTTCACGGATTTTATGTCTCCGGGGTAACCAATTTTGGTGATTACTTGGCAGATTCTAGACCACCGTGGTGTGTAGACTATCCCACGTCACCCGAGGCTGATTAATCTCAACAACTGTTCTAGGAGTCTCAAGGTCCAAACCCTTATTGGAGGTATGTCTGTCCCCCCAACTTCGCACGTGGATCCTTGAACACACCCACTTCCCAGTCATCGTTACCTGTTCTGTCCAGCAGTACGTCTCGCACCCTTCGATCTCAATGCCATCTTACCATGCGTCAAACTTTCGTGCTAGTTTTTACGCCTGGAGAATTTACCACCGTAAGCATCTTGTAGAATCAATGGAGGGCAACTGAGTCAATGCCTTACGTGACAGTGAGCCTGGGTCAAATCTACGCACCTGCATTTATTGTGATCTATTTCCTCACGGACGCCTTTCCGTTCGCTGATATTCCCCTATTCTAGGTGGTCCTGTCATTGACTGAGCTAGGTAAGGGCTGCCTTGTTCATTGGTGTTCGGGGATGCTTAGAGTGCCCTTCGATAGGTCTCGGGATTGGTGCGCGATGCATATGTTCTTAATTTAGTTCTCCGACCTTAATCGTCTCCTCTACTCTTCAGTGTACCTCGTTCGTTGGCAAGTCACATCACAGCTGCTATTCCCGTTTGCACTGTTGCTTATTCTTCACTCCAGTTTTCAGTACCCGTATTTCGACCAAGCAAAAGTTCAG
The DNA here is from genome assembly GCA_021525015.1 of Lactarius pseudohatsudake. Taxonomy (NCBI): domain Eukaryota; kingdom Fungi; phylum Basidiomycota; class Agaricomycetes; order Russulales; family Russulaceae; genus Lactarius; species Lactarius pseudohatsudake. Next base: position 4,916 of record JAKELH010000603.1, on the reverse strand, counting down.
ATCGTGCGTCCAACATCTGCATATCTTTCATGGGGTGTTTGATCGCAAAATTGTAGCCAAACTTGGTCGCAGGCCTCTCGATGCAAGTGGTTTGCGACTTGACCATCACCACGAGTATGGTGTACTACTTACTTTCGCGACATGAAACAGTAGTGAAGCGGTGAGAAGATCTGTCGTATATTCTGTCCGATTGTCCAACAACCGACTTGCCCGAGCAGGGCCAATCTTGCTACCACCACGGTGCTTGCTCTTTATTGTATAAACAGTGGGGCGCTCACTCTGTTCGTGCCTTAATTTTTGATCTGTTGCATTCGGTGGCTCATCTTCTTTGCAGTGTATTTGCAATAACTTGCTTCGCTATGGTACGTAAACGACGTAGCAGTATCCCCAATGTCGTTAACCCTTCCCAGTTTGTGCGCTTCACTCATACCTTGATCTACGCTCCCTTTTTCTTTATACTCGTGCGCCTCTATGCGTGCGCTTTTATGGCCATGTTAGTCCGCACGCACATCCCGTGCTTCTCCGTTTCTAACAGCTTTTTTTTCTCGAATACAGACTCAACTCACGTAGCCGCCTCCGCACGTCTCTCAACGCCGAGGTCGAAAAAGGAACGATTATCTCTTTCATTCACGGCACTTCCACTCTCAGTCACGTCGGGGGCTCAGACGTAACCAGTGCCGGTGCTAGCGCCAGCGCCTCTAACACGGACGGCGTCGGCCCCCGATTCGCTACGCAGGGCACCATCAGCGACGTCTCACGAACAAAGCTGAGTACGCTGCGATTTGCCGAGAGTGAGTGGCGCGGTCTCGGCGAGGTCGACGGTGCGAAAGCCGAACATGAGCGGACTTCCTCCGAAGTGTGATCCTGCCGTGAATCCCCTGACCTCCTTTTGTGCTAGAGAGGGCTGGTCGTTGACAGATAGATACGTAGAGTTTGTCGATAGGCACTACTATACCACACATCGTTATTTTAGGCATACATTATTGAGTATTTCGTAACATATCTTTCAATGCTTGCTTGTCGCAACGAGGGATACCCACCGCATTCAGTCTCGATCTGCTACAGTGATATTTCCGCTGGCGGTACAGTGCATTCGTCGCAGTAATGCCATAGCATATGTCCCCACTTAGAATGATGGGCCAATTGAGATGGAGAGCCGTATAGCCATCAGGTGCACACATCCACAAGGCGTTCGGGTTCGTTCAGCCTGCGCAGTATTAACGTGTGTGGGCAATGAAGGCGGTTAGAACATGAGGACTGCAGAGCCAGCTCGGGATGCAAGTCGGCAAGAGTCTCAGAGATGAGTGGGCGAATGCAGCATCACTAGCTCAGTAAAAAAGGAAAATCCACTACAAGTCATCGCTAGTCAGCTGTCATCAAATTTTAGTCGATCGGGGTCTGCAAATAGTCAATATTTAGTCAACTGTAGTCATTGTCGACTACCCGATGGCCGGACGAGACCCGAGGACAGTGGCTCAGGAATCAAAGGCGATGGACTGAAGACAGCGGCTTGGTTGTCGAAAACGATGGCGTGGCTAGGCTGGGCAGGGGGTCTGAGGAAGGCGGCGAGGATGGCGAAGGCGGCGATAGCTATGACGAAGGCGTGGCTTCTAGGCTGGCAATCCGAAGTTGGCAGTTCGGAAGGCGAAGGCGAGGGTTAGACTGAGCTGTGGTGAGGCTCTGGACTGGCGCAGCATGGGCCAAAAAACTTAGAGGCAAGGACGATAGAAAATAGAGAACGGCGTTGCATTTACAAGTTGACGCGGACGGTTTATATACATATGATCCAGTATACGACGTGTTCTGAGTCAGAGTCGAGTATCCAGTGTTTTGATACAGAAGGGAGACAATGGCGCGGGAGAGAACGACGAGGATCAATCAAGGCAGAGAACAACGACTCTCTGTCCTTCTCCTTGTTGTAAGGAGCTGAGTCCGAGTACCCGGCAAACCCTTGCCCGCTACCCGTGCGGGTTTTGCCGACCCGTGGTAATCCCTATATCGGACGGTTGATGTCATGGCTGTGGTCAATGAGATCATCATTGAGACGTTTGCAACAACAAACAAGGCAGAAGAAGACCACATGGTCGAGTAAACCACATTCAAGCGTAAGACTGAACCAGAGGTGGGTCTCATCTATAGGTTGCCGCTGTAACAAGGTTAATCTAATTGACAAACCGGTAGATGCCAGAACTTCACCTTGCTTGCCAAGGTCTTATGGCAGGTCGAAATTCTCTGCAACTCCAAACAAACACACATACGGTCAAATTGACACAAATACTGTCAAACTGGACGCAAATAACGACCATCCGTTCCGTCACCATGGCAGGTCGATATTCTGGGTGAATCGTAAGTCAAAGTGAATCTCGACAGGGGAGAGTCTGTAAACACCCTAGCACACTCTCCCATCACTCCTTTATTCCCTCGCGCAACCACGCAAGTTGGCACCTAGCTCACTCAAAGACAGGCTGCACGCTAATACGCCCAGCGCAGCTAGCCAGGTAAATCGCTATTTTTGTGCCCTTTCCCCTACCGCATCAGTGGCGCGCTTTCCCACGCTTTGACCGAGTCCGACCTTACCGTTCTACCCTTTCTGGCTTCGCGACCTCACTTGGTTCCTCTTTGGACTTCACCCCATCTTTAGATTGGTATCTCTGCTTACCTGCATAAATACCTCCTGTACCTGTCTCTTTCTACCAAGTTAATCTCAGTCACTCAGTATCTCCCTCCCTGGGCTTTAGAGCCCTTTAACTCTGTGCCCCTTCCTCGCGTTCCCCAGTGTCTCGCACTGGCCCGCGCCCTTAGAAATTTTAGAACGACGCGTACCCGATACAAGCGGACCCATATACCGAAGTACAAGTTCCGCGAAGGCCTGCACGCCCGGCAGTGCGGACACTCTTCTTAGTTTAGTTTGCTATCTCCCTCGCATTTCCGAGCACCCCGCACCCGCACGCGCCCTTAGTTATCTTAGAGAGACGCGTCCCTGACAGAGGCGAAGCTATCTGCAAAGCTACGAGACACGCAGAGGCCTGCACCATCGGCGGCGTGGCTTCAAGCCTCCCCGAACCTGACGTCCTCAAGGCTGCACATAGAAGCGCTCACCGGCAGCTTAGGGTATCAACACCCTCGTACCTTGTCTCACTTTGTCCGCTGGCTCGCCACATCGCCATCTCTCACCCAAGTCACCCCGTTGTTGCAGATCCCTTTCGCCATGTCAATTATGGCTTCAATGCATGACAGAAATAGATACTACACCGGCCTTGAAACAGTGTTGACACGCCGAACTAACGAATAAAGTATTGGTAGCACGATCAGGTTCATCCGCAAACATAATCATAATATATATATGTAACCAGAGAACCATGTCCATGCTTTGACTTACACAACACAAACACCATCACCGAAACCAAACGCCGCGCAAGCAAGGTTACAGTCGACAAAGTCGACGCCTAGTTTTATCAAAGGCTACAAAATCGATCGTGTCAACAACTCCAACAGACTTATGGCAATCGACCGGATGACCCCCAAAATACAGGTTTTTGCCCATTTGGGAGCACTTTCCCCTCCCTTCAAATACCTCGCGTCCATAGAGGAGGAGAACGCGGACCTCACCCTGGTGATGGTCCTCGAGGATGGATATGATAGAAAGAGTCTAGAAGGGAAGGATATCCCGCTTCTTGGTGGCGTATATGAGAGCGTTTTCACTTCAGGGGTCTGGGTCCGTCGTTAAGGTAAGGAAAGTCAACAAAGCAAATATGACTTTCAATGTAATTTATCCAGCAGGTACAGAATGGGACAGCATCGATGGCAGGTAGAAGGAGGAAAGAACAATAATATACAGGTGCAGGAGCCTAGATCCGTTTCAGGATTAGGAAAGACTTCGCTCGCCCTCCAAAAACATGGTCCACTCGAGTGCTGCTTCAGGCGTCCATGCTCAATACAGTAGTGCTACTGGGTACAGCTTGAATGACCCAGTAATACCTGGCTATACCGATGGGACGGAGTAATCGGACCTGGAGACAATCGCCATAGTGAATCCTGGAGAGCAGACACACGATGATGGCGGCGGGCGGGCGTGCACGCCGATACCGCGAGCACGCGTGTCATGGGCGGCAGGAGCCATGTTGGGAACAGCAGCGCGTGCTCTGTGTTTGTGGCGTTGCGACGCTTTGGGTCGTACGGCGGGGGGTGTCTGCGGGGGGTAGCGGATTCCTGGTTTGTGATCGGGAAGGGAGCGTGAACGTGGACACGCGGGGCTGGGTCGGCGTGTCGCCAGGGAGCAGGGAATGTGCGTCGCGTGGCCACAAGGTGGATGGACTAGTAGCCAAAAAAGGCGACTTGCCAGGCAACGAGCGCAACGAGTGACGAGTGCAAGAACGGTGATGAAGAGCGCGACGTAGAAGTCCACCGCGAGGGACTAGGTGCGGTCCAGGATTGACTTTGCACGCGCATGGCGAGAGGAGACTCACCCAGAATTTGTGCACGTTGACGCTAGAGTAGGCGAGTATGGACCGGGCGTCGACAAAGAGCTTGATTGTGGCGGCTGCGCTCGAGGTGATCAGCGCGCATTTAGTGACGATGTTGACATCGGAGAGGTTGCCTGAACAGTCGTGTTGACGTTATGTGAATATCGTTGAAGACGCGTCGGTAATTGTGTGGATCTTGAGGGAATCGGGGTAGGTATCTGAGGATTCGTCGTAAGGTATTGGAGGTTCCCGAGGATCACAGGCCTTTATATCTTCTGCCTCGCCACTGAAGGGGTAATCGGATTCGCTGGAGCGTTCTTCCTCAGAGTCGATACAGTAACCTTTGACTTTCTTGCACCGTCGGAGATCGCGCTCGACCATGGCGCATGATGGCGGCGGGACTTCGCGCTCATCTGTCCCGGGCGTAACCAACGTATCAGAAGGGACCTTGTC
>JAKELH010000602.1:0-44714 GCA_021525015.1 Lactarius pseudohatsudake | reverse complement strand
GCTTTGTCTCCGATCGAGGATCCGGCAGTTTCTGAATGAACTACCCGACAGCTTGGACGAAACCTACGAGCGGGTCCTCAAGAGATTCACAAAACGAACCAAGATTATGCCTGGCGCTTACTCTCCAATGTTTGACTGTGGCCATTCGGCCCCTTCGTGTTGACGAGCTTGCGGCGATCCTTACTACTTTCGAAGTTGATGCGATTGAGGGAGAAGTTCCGACGTTGGATGCAGATTGGCGGTCGGAGGATCAAGAACAGGAGTTGCTCTCTGCATGTCCCAGCCTGATTACCATCGTTGACGCCAACGCCGGTTTACGAGTGGTCCAATTTTCACATTTTTCGGTGAAGGAATTCCTTACATCGGATCGTCTTGCCGCCTCGAGTGAAGATATCTTGCGTTATCACATCCTCCCCAAAGCTGCGCACACAACCCTTGCCCAGGGATCCCTTGGCGTTCTACTCCATTTGGATGATCGCGTCGACACACAGGACGCCTCGAGCGACGGCTGGGACAACGGCTGGGGCCGCTGGAACCTCATCCGGACTATTCCTTATTATGCTGCTGAACACTGGGTCTCCCACGCGCAAGCCGGGAGCGTATCGTCGCACGTGATGAGTCGAATGAAGACATTCTTTGACTCGGACAAGCCACACTTTGCAGCGTGGGTCCAGATGTGTGATATAGATCGGTCATCGAATCAGTTCCCGCCGCCGTCCCGAGAAACCGCGAAGCCCTTATACTATTCCGCCCTTTGTGGATTTTTTGACCTCGTTGGGCATCTCGCCAGGAAACACACGCAGCACGTGAACGATTTTGGTGGCAACACGACTATCCGCTGGTCGCAGCATTGTACGGAGGACATATTCGGGTCGCAGAACTCCTATTTCATCTCGGCGCAAACGTTGACGTTCGAGGAGCGGAAGAACAAACTCCGCTGCACAGTGTGATTAGATGGCCCCACCATTTGGCGGTCGACGCGATGCAGTTTTTGCTTAAACATGGCGCGGATGTAAATGCTCGGTGAGCCTCTCCACTCCACTACATGTGACGGCGGGTTGGGGGGATTTTGAGGTAGGTCAGATGCTACTTCAACGTAGAGTCGATGTTTTCTTGAAACGCTGGTTGCAAGATTCGTTGCACCTGGTACCATTTCCAAGGACTCGGAGCAAAGGCGATCGTCTCAATCTCGTCCAACTATTACTGGAGCATGGCGCGGAAGTGAATTCCCGAGACGAGAAAGATTCAATCGCGTTACATTATGCATCACATATACAGGATATCAATGTTGCACGGATGCTCCTCGATCATGGCGCCAATGTCAATACGAAGGACAATCAGGGCCGGACCCCGTTGCACCGAATGTTAGAAGACCCATTTGACGAAGAACGTTCGGCTGTCGCACAGCTATTAGTAGAACGTGGTGCAGACGTGAATGCACAAGACGAGGACCACGAAACACCATTACATTTCGTATCTTACTTTCTCGAACTCAACTTGGTGCGGATGCTCCTTATCATGGCGCGAACGTCAACGCGGAGGACAACTTGGGCCGGACCCCTTTGCACCTAGCGTTGGAAGACAATGATTACTCTGACGAAGATCGTTTTGGCGTTGCACAATTATTAGTGGAGCGTGGCGCGGACGTGAATGCACGAGACAAGGGCCACAAAACCCCATTACATTTCGCATCCTACTTCCAGAACTCAAGTTGGTGTGGATGCTCCTTGACCGTGGCGCGAATGTCAACGCGGTGGACAACTTGGGCCGGACCCCATTGCTCCGAGTGTTGGAAGCCGAGGATTACGTCGACGAACATCGTTTTGGCGTTGCATGTCTATTGGTTGAGCGTGGTGCGGACGTGAATGTACGAGATGAGGACCACGAAACCCCGTTACATTATGCGTGTTACCCCCCCGAAATTCGAGTTGGCGTGGATGTTCCTCGACCGTGGCGCGAATATCAATGCTGTAGACAAATGGGGCCGGACCCCATTGCACCGAATGTTGGAAGCCAAGGACCCATTCCAAGACCCATTCGATGAAGACCGTTCGGTCGTTGCACAGCTATTAGTAGAGCATGGTGCAGATGTGAATGCACAAGACGAGGATCATGAAACACCATTACATTTCGCATCTTACTTTCTCGAACTCAATTTGGCGCGGATGTTCCTCGATCATGGCGCAAATGTCAATGCGAAGGACAACCTGGGCCGGACCCCATTGCACCTAGTGTTGGAAGACAGGGACTACTCTGGTGAAGATTGTTTGGTGTTGCACAGCTATTGGTAGAGCGTGGTGCGGACGCGAATATCCGAGACGAGGACCACAAAACCCCATTACATTCCGCGTCCTACTTTCTCGAACTCAACTGGGTGCGGATGTTCCTTGACCATGGCGCGAATGTCAACGCGCAGGATAACCGGGGTCAAACTCCATTGCACCAAGTGTTAGAAGCCGAGGATTACTTTGACAAAGACGGTTCCACTGTTACACAGCTATTAATAGATCGTGGTGCAGATGTGAACACGCCCAATGGCAACCACGACACTCCCTTACACATAGCATCGCGCCATGTGTCGCTCGAAGCGGCTTGGATTCTTCTCAAGAGTGACGCTGATTTAAATGTGGAGAATAAAGAAGGCCAGCTCCCATTCCAGCTTCTACGGGAAACTATAAGGGATGAAATGCAATTGTTGCAATCGGTATACTCCATCACACTGGGGCGGGCGCGGCGAGCAGAATGCGTAGCATTGATGGGTCTGCTCTACGGCTACTAGTATCAGGTCAGTACCAACGCATATGTTCTACTGGAGTCATTTGTAAACGTGTACACCCTCGTAATCACGAGAAAACGCAATGTAACTTGCTACTCAAAAGGATTGCACTGGCAGCAGTGAGTTATTTATTGTCTTCTCGGACCGCTCGACTCATGGCGAGCGTGACCTGTAGTTTCCGAAAATCGCATATCTGCTAGATGAATCGTAGGTTAACTTGGCGGCAGCGTGTAGTCGAGATCAGGTTACACTCTTGACGGGTGTTATGTGCGGCGGCTTGTAACAAAGAAAAAGATGATATTTACATTACTATTTTCCGGCCTGAGTGTCCATTGGCGTCTCGATCTCGATGACGCCTCCTGGCGGGTGGGCCTCTGATTTCTTAGGAGCGCGCCTGAATACACGCTGCTGGTAAACGGGTGCAGGGTGCTCGTAAATAGACGAGCGGGTGAGCGTGGTCCGAAGCGACCGCGTGGTGGTAGAACCTCTGGTCCTAGAATCATAGGGTCACTTGACGGCGGGGTGTATTCAAGACCGGGTTGCGCTGTTGGCGGATTGCAATGAAGAAAACAATGTCACTTGCCATGCCGAGTTTCCCAGGAGCCTACCGAACCAGCGGTATCGTCAAGGGTAGCAGATAGCGCGTTGAGGATATTCACAGTTGGGTCGAGCCACTTTGTCAGTCGGTCATCGCGGGTCCGAGATTGATTCAGTTCATTAGCCTTCCCTTGAAGTACGATGAGAATAGATTCGGGAGAATCGCAGTCGTTTATCTCAGCAGCGAGTGGGTGGGTGGTGAGGTCATTTCCGGTCTTCTTCTGATACTCTTTTAAGGGATTTTCGAATATTGGTTGAAAGTTTGGAGTTGATGAGGAGGACGCCTGCATAGTCTGCGACGTTGTGCCAATCGCGCGGCACGGAACGAGATGAGATAAGACGAGGCGGCGCAAGTTGCGCGAGTTTCCCACGCTCCTACATCTGTTTTTTCCTTGCCCCTTGCCACTGGACCTGCATTTACTAGTAAAAGTTACATTGTACATCGCCCCGTTTCTCTCACAAGCAGGCTCACAAGGCACTTAAGGTACATCAGCTCGGGCCACTCCTCATCCCTGTTCGTCTTGTGATCGATCTGCGCTACCCGGCAACTCCGCATTCTCAGCGCACATACACCGCTGTGAATACAGTAGTACCAAAATCCGCTGATAAGGTCGTAAGAACCCAAGCGATTATAATGAGACAAGAGGAATCAAGTAGTCAAAAGCTTGAAGCCCTACGCATCGTTCCGGGGGGAGATGTGCGCTGCATGGATGAATCCAAACCACGGTGGTCCATTCCTGACCATCTGGAACAGCGAACGAAAGGGAGCAAGAATAGAAATACGGAAACAGAGGAGAGAAATCACATTACACATCAAATGTTTCAAAGAACGAGCCGACCTGGGCGACGAATTCCTCGCTGCCGGCAAAGAGGGGGGAAGCAGCGCCGCCGCAGGAGGAAGGTGGAAAAGTAGAAGTGGGCGCCGAGGGGGCGGGAGGACGCCGAATCCGGCAGGGGGGCAGGAAGGAGGCGCGTCGGGGAGGGGAGCGATACATGAGAAGGTAGTGAGAGGGGAGGGGCCGGAAACGGCAGGCGTAGTGAGAAGAAGGGGGGAGGAGATGTAACGGTTACCCCTCACGTGGTGGTTTGGAGGCAGCGCAGGCGAGAGAGACAAAGAAAGAGTGGACAATTTGAAGGGCAGACAGGCGGGGATTGGACAAGCAGGTAATGAGAGGAGAGGGCGGCGACGCTCGTACCTCACACGCGATGGTGGGAAGAAGGCGACAAGGGGTGGCACGGGCAGGGAGATAGAGACAGGGTGAAGGAGATGGCGAGGACCTCCCCTTGTATGCGATGGTTATGAGGTCGATATGGACAGGGTGAGAAGAGGGGGGAGGGGGAGGCCGGTGGCACGGTGGTAGATGGCCACAGAGCGAGAGAAATAACGCCAAAAAGAGCAATCATAGTGATCGGGCCTGGGAGAAAGTGGCAGGCTGTTGGGTGGATGGCGCAGGGAGCGGACGGAGGACGGTAGGAGGGTGTCGAGGCGGTGCAAAGCGCAGCGGAGAAGCGTGTGACGGCGGGGGTGACTGTGCCCTGCACACGCAAAATGATGAAGAATTTCAGGGGAAGGACGAGTTGCGGGGAGGGTCATATAGGGCCGAGGCCCTGACTTACTTGGACGGGCAAAAGGAAGGTGGGGAGAAAGGGAGGAAAGGAAGCGGAAGGGGAGCAGTGAGATGCGGGGGCGGGGAGGACAATGTCACTACCATGTCTCGCACGCAAGAAATTAATGGAGGCTGGGGGTGGGTGAGGGCAGGATAAGCAGGCAGCGGGAGGGCGAGAGTGGGGCGAGCTGGCGAGGCGAGAACAGCGGTCTCCACAACTTGATAGGTAAGTTAAGGCGGCTGAAAAGGCGGACGGGAAAGCCAGGGGGACGAGGATGTCGGTGAGCTTTGGTTGGTGGATTTCAGGGCCAGTTCGGTGCACGTATTGCCGTGCCACCCACTTCACCGATAAGCAGCACAGAATTGTGTGCGGTAGAAGTTTCGAATGAAAATGTAGTTCATGAGACGGGCGGCGTCGAGAGTGAGAACAAACCTCCACAACTCATCTTGGCGCGCCTATGAAAACGACTCTCCCGCGATCCACTGGTGCCTCGGTAGGCCGCGCGTCGCAATGGCTGCTGCTCATCGAGCACGCCTCACCGTGCACAGCGCTTGACGTGCTCCTCGAGCAGGCAGTACGTCTCTCCTTTCACGCCATACGGGGGCAAGAGGCAGCCTGCAGAGGGGCGGTGAAAATCATGGGGGAGCTGTGCGCTGTATAGATAGTTAAGTGCAGGCTACTACTGTGAGAGGCTCACCATTTAAATGACCTGCCACGCAGAGGGAGGAAACGGGGGGATGAGGGGTTCAAAGTATTGCTAGCTCGAGAGACAAATTGATCGCTACACTCATCCCCGAACGGCAGTGCGCGTCTGGAGAATCGATTTCGGTACTGGAAGTAAGTAAGACGCCGGGAGATCCACCAGTCCAGAGCGTTGACTAATACTCAACGGTTGTTTCTCGTGTGATAATTCCTGAATAGACATAACATTTAATTAGAGTTATTTTCTAATGGAGTTATTGTTACAGTATTGCTTTTGGGTGAAAACGCGGGTGTCAGCAGAACTCGTTCTCATTTCGGTCATGTGTGGATGCGCGCCTATCATATCGATCTTTCAATATTCAAACACGAGGCAGTGCACATGTACACAGGCCAGGAACAGACTCCGTTCTTCGTCTCGCCTTAGTCTAGCTCTTCCGAAGCCGCAATTGGCATAATGTCCCTGAATATCCAGGCATCCTCCTCGTCCACTCCAAGCTTTCAACCAATCTTCGAAAAGGCCTTAGAAGAGTATAAGAAGAAGACCGGAAATGACCTCACTGCCCACCCACTCGCTGCTGAGATAAACAGCTGCGATTCTCCCGAATCTATCCTCATCGTACTTCAAGGGAAAGCTAATGAACTGAATCAATCTCGGAGCAGCGATGACCGACTCACCAAGTGGCTCAACCCAACTGTGAATATCCTCAACGCGCTATCTGCTACCCTTGGCGATACCGCTGGTTCGGTAGGTCACAGCGTCCAGGCTCGTTACCTGTGTTTTCCCTCATGTTGACTTTCAGGTATTCCCCCCTACCAAAATTATATTTTCTGGGATTGGCATTCTCCTCGTAGTGAGTTTGGTTACTCTGCTCCATCGGTCGCGGGAACCTCATCTTTGGCAGGCGGCAAAGAGCACTGTGGCGAACCGCGATGTGCTAGTCAAACTCTTCGATAGAATTGAAAGCTTCTTTGAACGCCTCAGGATCTATACCAATGTCCCTCCGAGCCCTGCGATGACGGACGAACTCGCAAAGATTATGGCCGAAGTTCTGTCGATCCTTGCTATTGCGACTAAGGGGATGAAGGAGAAACGAAATAAGTGGGTGTATCTTCTACAATAAGCTGCTCTTCGCTTACTGTAAGTTTCGACTAGAAACATTTTTTAAGAAGGTGGCGGGAATGAACGGTCTCGAGGATGCCTTGCAGAGGTTTGGTGAATTGGAACAGCGAGAACTTCTAACGGGGATCGCACAAGTGTCAAGTGATACCAATGTTCTCAAGGACGGTGTGTGACTCTTTCACCGGCCCCACTATTTATCTCGAATATCTTCTGGTTAGACGCGAAGGAAACGAAAGCGATGGTCAAGGGGATTGCGGAAAAAATGGACGCTCGTGATTGTTCGTATCCTCTTGACCTCGTTGCGATACCTTGTAGGAGCTCACACACGGTCATAGTGGAGGAGGTACTACAAAAACTCAAACGGTGGCTATCTCCGCCTGACCCGTCGACGAATTACAACATCGGGTTGCGTGACTCCACGAGGAAACAGCGACGTGGTTTTTAGAAGACCGTATCTTTCAGGAATGGCATTCGACTGGTTCCCTGTTATGGATCCACGGTAAACGTACGCTCGTGGAAACTCGTCGTTTACTTCTCACTCACGGCTCTCGTTCATAGCTGGTTCGGGGAAGAGCATCCTCTGGTTCGCCATTTATCTAATCTCTCCTTACACAGCAGCTTAACGTTCTTGACCAGCTCTGCGATCATCCAGCGTATCATATCACTGTGCCATGGTGGAAAAGCCTCGGTGGCATATTTCTACTTCGATTTTAGAGATGAAAACAAGAAGCATCGCCACAACCTCCTGCCTTCGTTGCTTGTCCAGTTTGCTGCAAATTCGATTCCTTGTTGCGACATAATGTCCCATGTTTATTCGGCACACGGGAAAGGCACGCAGCAACCCAGTGATGATGTCTTGATCAATTGCCTAACGGACACGCTCTCGGCGATGACCCAACACCCAATTTACATCATCGTTGACGCCCTTGATGAATGTCCAAATACCTCTGGCGTGCGATCTCCACGAGAACGCGTTCTCAGCCTCATAAAACATCTCGTCAATCTCCACCTCCCAAATCTACACATATGCGTCACTAGTAGGCCGGAGGTAGATATCCGCATCCGTCTCGAGCCTTTGACGTCTCTCTCCGTTTCTCCCTTCACGACCAAACTGGACACCAGGAAGACATCGTTAAATATATCGGCTGTGAGGTCGATGTTGTTGCCAACGACCAAAAATGGCGGGAGGATGACAAGGAATTGGTCATCGAGACGTTTGTCTGAGAAAGCTGACGGCATGTAAGGTGTTTTTGTACTCTCCCTGACGCATCATCTCACTTGTCCGTCATACAGGTTTCGATGGGTTTTTTGTCAGCTGGAGATGCTGAGACTTTGTCTCCGTTCGAGGGTTCGGCAGTTTATAAACGAACTACCCGACGGCTTAGATGAGACCTACGAGCGGATCCTGAAGGGGATTTACAAAACGAACCAACGGCATGTGCATCGTTTACTCCAATGCCTGACTGTGGCTATTCGACCCCTTCGTGTTGGCGACCTTGCAGCGATCCTTACTTTCGACCTCGACGTGATTGAGCAAGAAGTCCCGATGTTGGATGCAGATGGGCGGTCGGAGGATCAAGAACATGAGTTGCTCTCCGCTTGCCCGAGCTTGATTACCATCGTTGACAACAACGCCGGTTCACGAGTGGTCCAATTTTCACATTTTTCGGTGAAGGAATTCCTTACATCGGATCGTCTTGCCACCTCGAAAGAAGATATCTCGCGTTATCACATTTTCCCCGACGCTGCACACGTGACCCTTACTCGGGCATCCCTTGGAGTTCTACTCCGTTTGAAAAGTCGCGCCGACGCCCGGAAAATGCCTCTGGCTGCGTATGCTGCCGAACACTGGGTTTCTCACACGCAGGTCGGGAGTGTATCATCGCGCGTTATGGACATGATGGAGGCCCTCTTCGACTCGGACAAGCCACATTTTGTGGCGTGGATCCGGACCTATGATATGGACCGACGACTACAACGGTACAAGTTATTGACTGGTCCGGTACCGAAACCCGATCCCTTATACTATTCCGCGCTCTGTGGATTTTATGACCTCGTCGAACACCTTGTCAAGAAACGCTCACCACACGTAAATGCTACCGGCAGCAAAAACAGCAATCCGCTGCTCGGAGCATTGCGCGAAGGACATATCCGGGTCGCGGAACTCCTATTTCAGCACGACGCGAATGTTGACGTTCAAGAACTACTATACAGTCTAATTCGATGGCCTCACCCTTTGGCGGTCGACGCCTGGGTCGGCGCGGTGCAGTTTTCGCTTGAGCATGGCGCGGATGCAAATGCTCGGCGGGAGGACCTCTCGACTCCACTACATCTGGCGGCGGAGTGTGGGCGTTTCGAAGTTGCTCAGACGTTACTTGAACGTGGAGTAGATGTTAATTCTCGGAACGTTGATGGCAAGACCCCATTGCACATGGTGCCGGCATACAAGCGTCCAAGAGGCAAACTCGTTCAACTGTTGCTGAAGTATGGCGCAGAAGTGAATTCTAGAGACAAGGAAGATACAACCGCGTTACATGTTGCATCGTCGCTGCTACATCTCGAGACCCCACAGGTGCTCCTCGACAATGGCGCAGATGTCAACGCGGAAGACTGCCGGCGTCGGACCGCACTGCTCCGAATGTTGAAACCCGGTAATACCTTCACCGAGGTTTTCGATGTTGTACAGCTGTTAGTGGAGCGTGGTGCGGACGTGAACACGCGAGACGAAGACCACGAGACCCCGTTACACTTGGCATCCTCCAAGTTTGCTGAGCGCCTTCAGTCGGTGCGGTTTCTCCTCGACCATGGCGCGAATGTCAATGCGAAGAACAAACGGGGTCAGACCCCATTGCACCGAGCCTTATTACCCAAGGATACCTCTAAAGATCGCTTCGGTGCCGCACAGCTATTAGTCGAGCGTGGTGCGGACGTGAATGCACAAGACAATGACCACGATACTCCATTACTTCTGGCATCTTCGGTTCTGGACCTCAAGTCGGTGCGGATGCTCCTCGGCCATGGCGCGAATGTCAATGCAGAAGACAACCGGGGCCAAACCCCGTTACACCGAGTATTGTGGGTCGGGGACTACCCTGACGGTGATCGTTTCCGTGCTGTAGAGCTATTGGTGGAGCGCGGTGCGGAGGTTAATACACCAAACAACGACCACAAAACACCCTTACACCTAGCATCGCGCGATGTGTCACTCGAAAAGGCTTGGATTCTCCTCAAGCATGGTGCGGATATAAATGCGGAGAATAAAGAGGGGAAGACCCCATTCCAGCTCGTACGGGAGAGTATGAGAGAAGAAATGGAACGACCGCCATCAGAGTACGCCATCAGGCGAGCGCGGCGAGCACGGGAAGTAGCATTGATGGGTTTGTTCTACCGTTTCTAGTAGTGAGTATCAGTGCAAATCTTCTGCCAGTGTCATGTGTAAGCACTTGTGATCAACGTCGACTTCTCCTGGGTTGGTTGTAGTAGCAGCGTAATATTATCTTCGCTTGACTCGTGACGCGTGGTTTTCAAGTTTACGCGGACGTTTAGGCCGATTGGGATCAGCATATTTTTACTATTCTCAAGGCAAACGCAGTGGCGTGAATCCGAATGTGAGACGCGCATTCTGCGCACATTACTGCAGCTCGCTGTGTCTATTCAATTGCCATACTGCTTAGCCGCTATTCCATCTGTCTTTGCGAGTCGGTTCAGTAGTATGGTGCCAGGAGGGATGGCACATGGCTTGGCACATGGTGCAGGGAAGTGTGCTAGCTCTTGGGTATGGTAATAGATGGTGGCGAGAAAATATCTAGGCTGGCAGATTGCATAGAGAATGGGTAGAAGTACGGAGTATGTCTGATCGGGGATGAGCGCCGCTATGAGCCTCGATGAGGTGTTTGCGTTTCCGAGGCGAGCCCGCAACGGGTAGGTGGGACCCGGAGCGAACTGATGAAGGTCAGAAAAGCTGGAGCCTCATCACCGATCATGGAAATTACTAGGCGTGGTGGGCGGGCGAAATAAAAGTGTTCATTGAACCAGTTGAGAGCTAAAAAGAGGAACGAACACGTGCCGCCTCATTCGAAGCGACTACTAGTACGACAAGAATAAAGTCAGTACTAGTCAGTCCTCGAGCGCCATCGATGGGGCATACCGAGGCTGGGTGCAGTACCTGGGTAGCCTCCCAGTGCGTGACCAGGTACTGTGCTGGTGAACAAGCCGCTACTAGTATTGGATCGGCGACTCGCGACTCGCCCTGAGTTTGCCTCACGGTACTAGACAATGTCGTGCAAGTCATAGGTACTGCGCGTCTGACTTACAACCGATATCGTCGAAGCCTATTGATTCGTCATCATACACGTGTACAGGAGGCAGTGCCGCCGCTGCACGTCATGATGTTCGCAGCCTGGGAAACGTGTTCCTCCTCTCGTTTCACCAGTGGTGTGCAACTCTTTGACTAGACACACATTTGATGTGGAACATCTTCTGGTTGGACGTGCAAGAAACAAAGCGGTCATGATGGTTAAGGAGATCACAGAAAAAATGGACGCTCGCTATTGTTTGTACCCTCTTGACCTCGTTGCGATACTTTGTAGGGTCTCACACACTGGAACGGTCATAGTTGAGGAGGTACTACAGAAGCTCAAACGGTGGCTATCTCCGCCTGACCCGTCGACGAATTACAACATCGGGTTGCGTGACCTTCACGAGGCAACAGCTACCTGGTTTTTAGAAGGCCGTATCTTTCAGGAGTGGCATTCGACTGGTTCCCTGTTATGGATCCATGGCAAACGTACGCTCGTGGAAACTCGTTGTTTTCTTTCTCACTGACGGCTCTCGCTCATAGCTGGTTCGGGGAAGAGCACCCTCTGGTTCGCCATTTATCTAATCTCCCCTAATACAACACAAGAGCTTAACGTTCTTGACCAGCTCTGCGATTATCCAGCGTATCTTATTACTGCGTCGTGGCGGAAGAGCCTCTGTGGCATACTTCTACTTCGATTTTAGAGATGAAAACAAGAATCATCGCCGCAACCTCCTGACTTCCTTACTCATCCAGTTTGCCGCACACGCGATCCCTTGTTGCGACATAATGTCCCGTGTTTATTCAGCACACGAAGAAGGCACACTACAACCCAGCGATGATGTCTTGATCACTTGTCTAAAGGATATGCTCTCCGCTACGACCCAGGACCCAGTTTATATCATCGTGGACGCCCTTGATGAATGTCCAAATACTACCGGCGTGAGACCTCCACGAGAACGCGTTCTCAGCCTCATAAAACACCTCGTCAATCTCCTCCTCCCAAATCTACACATATGCGTCACTAGTAGGCCAGAGGTAGACATCCGCATCCGTCTCGAGCCTTTGACGTCTCTCCGTTTCTCCCTTCACGACCAAACTGGACACCAGGAAGACATCGCTAAATATATCGGCTGTGAGGTCGATGCTGTTGCCAATGACCAAAAATGGCGGGAGGATGACAAGGAATTGGACATCGAGACGCTGTCTGAGAAAGCTGACGGCATGTAAGATGTTTTTGTACTCTCCCTGACGCTTCCCTCTCACTTATCCGCCATACAGGTTTCGATGGGTTTTTTGTCAGCTAGAGATGCTGAGGCTTTGTCCCCGATCGAGGGTTCGACAGTTTATAAATGAACTACCCGACGGCTTAGATGAGACCTACGAGCGGATCCTGAAGGGGATTTACAAAACGAGCCAACGTCATGTGCATCGTTTACTCCAATGTCTGACTGTGGCTATTCGACCCCTTCGTGTTGGAGACCTTGCGGCGATCCTTACATTCGACCTCGACGTGATTGAGCAAGGAGTCCCGAATCTCCCGATGTTGGATGCGGATAGGCGGTCGGAGGATCAAGAACAAGAGTTGCTCTCCGCTTGTCCGAGCTTGATTACCATCGTCGACGGCAACGCAGGTTCGCGAGTGGTTCAATTGTCGCATTTTTCGGTGAAGGAATTCCTTACATCGGATCGTCTTGCCACCTCGAAAGAAGATATCTCGCGTTATCACATTGTCCCCGACGCTGCACACGTGACCCTTGCTCGGGCATCCCTGGGAATTCTACTCCGTTTGGATGGTCGCGTCGATGCACGGGAAATGCCTCTGGCTGCGTATGCTGCCGAACACTGGATTTCTCACGCGCAGGTCGGGAGCGTGTCGTTGCGCATCCTGGATGAAATGAAGACCCTCTTTGACTCGGACAAGCCATATTTTTCAGCGTGGGTCCGGATATACGATGTCGACAAGCTATCATCATCTTGGTACTCGCACTCGAATCCTGTGACACCCTTATACTACTCCGCGCTTTGTGGATTTTATGACCTCGTTAAGCACCTCGTCAAGAAATACTCACAGCATGTAAACGCGATCGGCGGCAAACGCGACTATCCGCTGGTCGCGGCATTGCACGGAGGACATATCCGGGTCGCAGAACTCCTAATTCAGCACGGCGCTAATGTTGGCGCTCAAGGAACGAGAGGACGGACTCCGCTGCACACGACAACCCTATGGCCCAGCAATCTGGTGGTCGGCGCGATGAACTTCCTGCTTGAACACGGGGCAGATAAAAATGCCCGCGACCTGGGCGGCTGGACTCCACTATATCTGGCGGTAAATCGGGCGCATTTCGAGGTGGCCCAGATGCTACTCCAAAGAGGGGCGGACGCTAATTCCCAGAACGCTGATGGCAACACTCCACTGCACATGGTCACATCATCAAAGAGCAAAGGCAATCGGGCCGAACTCGTCCAACTGTTGCTGGAGAACGGCGCGGATGTGAATGCACGAGACGACGACGACGGAACCCCACTACATTTGGCATCTTATTTTCCGGAACCCGAGTTGGTGCAGATCCTTCTCGACTATGGCGCGAATGTCAACGCGGAGGACAACCAGGGCCGGAACCCATTACACCGAGTACTGGATACCGAGGTCGAATATTATGACGAAGATCGCATTGGTTTTGCACAGCTATTAATCGAGCATGGCGCGGACGTGAATGCACGAGACGGGGACGACGAAACCCCATTGCATTTGGCATCTTACTCTCTGAAACCCACGTTGGTGCAAAACCTCCTCGACCGTGGCGCGGATGTCCACGCGGAGAACAGCCAGAGACAAACCCCATTTCACCGAACATTTGAAGCCGACAATTGGTCTGACTTCCCCGGGGACCCCAACGTTGCACAGCTATTAGTCGAGCGTGGCGCAGATGCCAACATACGAATCTGGAACCATCAAACCCCTTTACATATGTCTGCCTTCATGAAACCCAAGTTGGTGCAGGTGCTCCTTGACCATGGGGCGAATGTCAACGCGAAGGATAACCGGGGCCGGACCCCACTGCACGAAGTGCTGCAGTACTCTGACGGCGATAATTTCGGTGTGGTACAGCTGTTGGTGGAGCGGGGTGCGGACGTGAACGCACCAGACAACGACCACCAAACCCCGTTACACCTAGCATCGTGGTGTCTTGTGTCGCTCGAAGTGGCTTGGTTACTTCTCAAGCATGGCGCAGATCTAAATGCGGTGAACAAAGAGGGCAAGACCCCGTTCCAGCTTGCGCGGGAGAGCATAAGGGAAGAAATGAATCAATCGCCACCATCAAAATACTTTATCGGGCGAACTGAATGCGTAGCACTTATGGGTCTTCTATACGGATGCTAGTAGTAGTATCAGGTCAGGAAAATGTTGTCACGTGCAAGCCCTTACGCACGATCATCATGTCACCTTCACTTTCTCTCAAATAGTTGCGCGGCCCTGCCTACTAGGGCAAAGGGCAATGACTTTGTGCAGAAGGGCGCTCGAGCTGTCAGACCCGACATGGTACGTCCGTCTGCCACCCGTCTCCGAGGGTTCTCGTCAGGGGGCTACCGCTACCCCGACCCCTGCGCCTTCCGAGACCATTTAGGAAGCCTACCAGTCCTACGACCTACCAGGGGAGTTGGCCAGCATAGCACGGCGCAGCGCGACCCCTGGTGGACTGGTTGCAATTGGGGTGAGTATGAGCGGGGAGGAAGCCGGCCGGCCAGCCAGCACGGCATTGGCACTGCGCTCCCACACGCACTCCAGGCAGCCAAAACGGGCAACCCCTTTCGGCTGCTCTTTTTCGACCCCATGTGGTCCCCATCAGCGAGGTCATATCGCTGTGGGACCCCTCTGCCATCCGAAGATCCGATAGCGGCAAGGTTATTGTCTTCTTGGACCGCTGGAGTCGTGACCTGAGGCCTGAGGTTTGACTGACATTTAAATTTAAATTTAGAATCAGCGTGCCTATCACGTATATCCTTGAGCATCATCAGATCGCTGCTCGTCACGTGGTCTGCGCTACTCGCATATCCGTTTTCGCAGCACACATACATCTCTTTGAACAGTACCAAAGCCCTCTCATAATAGTATTAGGATCCATGCAAATTGTCAACTACAATAAGACAGGAAGAGGGGAGTGGTCCAGAGCTCGCGCCTGGCGGTGCGTTATTTGTATGCCCAACTACCTGGGACAGCGAACGAAAGGGAACGGGAGCGGGAATGGGGAGGCAAAAGAAAGAAATCACGACGCACGTCAGTGCTTCAAAGTATCCGCTGAAACCGACGACAAATTGTTCGCTGCGCTCGTCGTCGAAATATGAGATAGTACTATCGGGCAACCCCACGTCTGGCGCGTCAGCTTGGGGGATGAAGAAGACAAAAGTGCAACTCGGTTGCCATGAACCCTCGTGGGACGCGTTATCTGAGCGCAAGCAATAATAGACTGAGGACGAGACCAAGGAGACAGAAAGATGAGGAATCGGAAGTCATGTCATCAAAGTCATCGCATCCCAGACGCAAGCTGAGGGGGCAGGAGAGGAAAGTAGGGTGGTGATGGAGACGACTGCGACGGCAAGGGGTGGCGGCAGCGCGTGTAGAGGATATGCAGGACAGGGTGATGGTGACAAAAGAAGGATTGATGAACACGGTAGCACGGGAGACGGTAGGCCAAGCAACCAGAGAATGTGCAGAGGGCCGGCAGGGTTCGGCAGAGAGCAGGCAGGTGAAGAGACACCAGGAATGAGAGGACGGAAGCGAGAGTTGATCAAACGTGATGCCAATAGGAGTGAATAGCGAGAGGACGGAGAGGAGGAAGGCGCCGAGCGGGTGGGAGGGGCGGCAAGGCTATGCCGAGGGTCTTGAGGCAACGGGAAGGAGAAGGCAAAGGCGTGTAGGGAGAGATAGCGTAAGGGGACAGAGATGTCAGGAAGGGTAGACGGTAGGAGGGGAAGAGGAAGAGTGTTCAGAGAAAGAGGGGAGTGATTATGAAGGTGGAAGGCGGTGAGATGGCGGGCAAGCGAGGAGACGCTGGCAAGGAGCGGGAGGGAGTGGGACTGAGGGGGCATGAGGAAGAGGAAGAAGGCGCAAGGGGGCGAGAGGACGGCGAGGGAAGTGGGAGGGTAGGAATGTGGGAGATAGTGGTAAGAGCAGGGAGAGGGGAAGGGGAGCGATCCAGGAGAAGGAAGTGAGAGGAGGGGCGACAGTCGCCCCTCATGTGAAAGCGAGGAAGGAGTGGGGAGCGTGGGTACCACGCATGCAGTACGAAGGGCAAGGGAAGCGACGGCACGGGCGAAGGAGACGGCGAGGCAAAGAAAGGGTGCGCATACCGTGCGGACAGCGGGATGGGAGAGAAGATGGTGACGATCTCTCTTACATGTGAGGGCGAGGAGAGCGTGGGCCGGGAAACGTGGGAGGCGCAGGGACAGGGAGGTGGCACTGGTGGAGGCGGTGGGTGCACGAGTACGGGGGAAGAGGCAGGCGGCGGAGTGTAGTGAGAGGAGAGGGTAGCGATACCCGCCCCTCACACGTGATGGCTAGGGCGGAGGTGCAGAGGGCGGAGATGGAGGAGAGAAGGCGATAAGAAGGGGAGACGGTAGCGCGGGAAGGGAGACGGAGGCAGAGCAAGGAAGACCGCAGCGAGAGTCTCCCCTTACATGTCAACGAGAGGAGGGGTTCGGCAGGGCAGACAGAGAAGGGCAGGGTAGAGTTCGAAGAGCGCGGGAAGAGCGTGGGGAAGCAGGTGACAGTGGGGAGGACAGCACGTGCTAAATGAGGGAGACCAGGGGAAAGACGAGGATAGTGGGGAGGCTCAGGTCGTGGCTCAGTCACTCGAGTCTCGAGCGGAGGGAGGAAAGGGGAGGGGAGCACCAGGGAAGGCGGGGTGCGACGAAAGGGTACTAGAGGGCAGGCGAGAGGGAAAAGGTAATCCTTTGGGGGCCGCGGGTTGATGCATTGATGAGGGTGGCGAGAGTGGGGACGAGGCAAGGACGGCTGCCTATTGGCTGGCCACGCACGTGTCAGGCGTTTTGCGGCTTTTATGTGTTCCTTTCCACAGTGTTCCTTTTTTCCTTCGTTTCACGCTCACCCCATCTCTTCTGAATCCAACCAGTCAAGTTCAAGCACCAATGTCACACAACCTACTGTAATGGCAATCTATCCGAGACTAGGTGCCAGTTTTCTGGGACAGACTCTGCTTCAGAAACTTGGCACCCAGTCGGCCCTAGCACGACAAGCGGAGCACGCTTGCTGCAAGAGTGCAACTGATACTATATCTGAGAGTGCGTCTCTCAGATATAGTATCAGGCACTACAGGTTCGCGTCGAAAATAAGCAGAGAGGTGCATAAATTCCTGTATACATTCCAACGCAGACCCCTCCCTCTAGTTAACCTTGCTCAACTTCCCTGCCTTGGACAGCAGCCACCCCGCGTGGGAGCGCGAGTCGCGCCACTTGCAACAACCGGTCAACAATTTCCTCCGTCCCAGAGACGATCTCTATGCGTTCCGATAAGGATGTATCGGCGCGCATAGAGATTGTCTCTGTCTGGTGGTCCGGCAACGCAGCATTGAGAGGGAAGGGATCTGAATCTTGTCTAGCACGGAAATTAAATGTTTGAGTGTTCAAAGCCATTTGGCCTGCTTACTGCAGGCCCTGCTCTTATTTTACAATCGTTGATTTTGAAGACGATAACGAGAAGCATCGTCGTAACTTCCTGCCTTCCTTGTTCCAATGTGCTTGGTTTCCCGTGTTTATTCAGCACGCGGGAGAAGCTCGCAACAACCCACCGACGAAGTCATGATCAATTGTCTAACGAACATGTTCCCCAACTACAACCCAACACCCAATTTACCTCATCGTGGACACCCTTGATGAATGTCCCAGTACCTCTGATGTGCGATCGCCTCGAGAACGCGTACTCAGCCTCATCAAAGACCTTGTTAATCCCCACCTCCCGAATCTACACATATGCGTTAGTATTCAGCTGGAGATAGACACCCGCAACCGTCTCGAGCCCTTGACGTCTCGCTGCGTCTCCCTGCACGACTAAACTTGACACAAGGAAAATATATTAGGTCTGAGGTTGATTTTATTGTCAACGTCAAAAAATGGCGGGAGGATGACAAGGAACGGGTCATCGGACACTGTCTGAGAAGCATCTAAGGTCTCCCCCAATGGGATACAGCTGCAATGTCGCACAGGACAACTCGACTCCCGGACGGGACATAACGAACGTCTCAGAAGCAACTCATTACAGTGGCGCCGTGAAGCGCTATATGAGTCGATACCCCGTCCCTTCCCAGTCATCCCCATCCTGTCGCAACACAAACCTAGGGGTCGAATGGAATTTGCGTCGTAGAACATTAGCCAACAACAAGGAGTTCGGATCTGCCTCTGCTAGAAGAGCCGTGGGGACGTCAAGCATGCCGGATGTATCGCCTCTACCACACATTGGCCGCCCTCGTCCTTTTTACCATTGTGTAGATGAGTCTCATGTACGAAAGCGAGCGCATAGATCTTCAAGTTAACGCTGCGGCGGCGCGGCTCGATCGAGTCGCGGGCGACTTCAACGGTCTCACATGCCCCCGCGTGCTATATGCACTATTTGCGCCACGCCTTATCGGTATGCACCGGAAATGCGCCAAGGATGACGCAAAATAGGAGCGGGATGCGGAACTGCTCGACACGGCGGCGGCGTTGGCTGCACTGCGGCCAGCGACTAGCGCGTCAGGCCAAGCCCGGACGGACGGACGAATAAGGCGTGATAAAGGGGGGTTGGACGGACAGGACTTTCGTTTCAAATGTGCCGAAAATTCTGTCATGGGCAGATGTAGACGATCGAGACCAAACTCCACAACTCACATTGGTGCACCTATGGAAACGCGACCCCACCCCCCGTCAAGGTTCATGACGACTCTTCTGCGATCCACTGGTGCCTCGGCGGGCCGCGCGTCGCAATGGCTGTTGAACGCATCGAACACACCGCACCGCGTGCGGCGCTTGACGTGCCCCTCGAGCAGGCGGTGTGTCTTTCCCTTTTTTTATGCCATCACTGGGGTCTAGACTCCTGCAGTAGGTGTCGGTGTTGGCATTGGCAGTTCAGGGGACGATGAAACGTTATACGGGGGCAGGACCCAGCCAGCGGAGGGGGCGGTGAAGATCACAGACTCGGATCATTATTCAAATCACCTGCTTTTTATTTTATTTTATTTTATTTATTTATTTTATTTATTTTCAAAAATACTCGGAGGGACGAGAGATTAAAATAATACAGTGAGGGTTTCAAAGTATTTGCTAGCTTAGAATCGGTTTGGGGAAGGGAAAGGAAAGGAAGACGCGGCGTAGAGAGAGGGGACACTCACCATTTGTCATGTGTGTTTCCCGAGTACAAGGTCTGGCAAGTTGTCCTTGAGCGTCATCGATGGCTCACACCGAGGCTTGGTAGCCACTGCCAGTGCGTGACCAGGTACTAGGTACTATTGAATCGGTCGCACTTGTCTCACCGTCACGGTAGACAATGTCGTGCAAGTCATGGGTGCTGCGCGTCTAACTCATCACCGATATCGTCGAAAGCCTGGGGTGTTGACTCATCATAATCACACGCGTGTACAGGAGGCAGTGCACCCTGGGAGACGTGTTCCTCCTCTCGTTTCGCTACCCAAGACTCTACCCACACCCTTGTCTAGCTCTTCGCAACAAGCCTCGCAATCATCATAATGTCATCCAGTCCCCAGGCATCCTCGTCCACTCCAAACTTTCAACCAATCTTCGAAAGAGCCTTGAAAGAATATGAGAAGAAGACCGGCAAGGACCCGACTTCCCACCCACTCGCTGCTGAGATAAAGGGTTGCGGTTCTCCCGAAGCTATCCTCACCATACTTGAAGGGAAAGCTAATGAACTGAATCAATCTCGGAGCAGCGATGACCGACTCACCAAGTGGCTTAACCCAACCGTGAATATCCTCAACGCGCTCTCTGCAACCCTTGGCGAGAGCGCTGGCTCGGTAAGTCACAGAGCCAGCCTCGTTACCTGTCTTTTCCCTTATGTTAACTTTCAGGTATTCCCTCCTACCAAAATCATCTTTTCTGGAATCGGTATTCTCCTCGTAGTAAGTTTGGTTGTTCGGTTCTCCGCATCATCGATCGCGAGAACTTCATCTCTGGTAGGCGGCAAAGAGCACTGTCGCAAGCCGCGACATGCTTGTTGAACTCTTCGACAGAATCGAAAGCTTCTTTCGACGCCTCAAGACTTATACCGAAGTTCCACCGACTCAGGCAGTGATGGACGTACTCGTGAAGATCATGGCCGAAGTTCTGTCAATTCTTGCCACCGCGACGAAGGGGGTGAAGGAAAAACGAACTAGTGGGTCTCTCTCCTGTGATGAGCTGAATCTCGCTTAATTTTGAACAGAAACGATTTTAAAGAAGTTGGCGGGAATGAATGATATCGAGGATGCGTTGCAAAGGCTTAGAAAATTGGAACAGGGGGAGCTCCTCACGATGATCGCACAAGTCTCAAGGGATACCAGTGGTCTCAAGGACGGTGTGTAACTATTTCATCTGGCCAGACAAATCGTCTTGAAACATCTTCTGGTTAGACGCGAAGGAAACAAAAGGGATGGTTAGGGAGGTCGTACAAAAAATGGACGCCCGCGATTGTTCGTACCCTCTTGACCTCGGTAGATCGTAGAAGCTCACACGCGGTCCTAGGGGAGCAGTTTCTTCGGGACCTCCGAGGATGGCTATCTCCGCCTGACCCATCGACGAATTACAACATCGGGTTACGTGACCTCCATAAGGAAACTGCGGCATGGTTTTTAAAAGGCCGTATCTTTCAGGAATGGCATTCGACCGGCTCCCTGTTATGGATCCATGGCAAACGTACGTTCGCGGAAACCTGGCGTTTACTTGTTCCTGATGGCTCCCGTCGTTCATAGCCGGTGCAGGGAAGAGTGTCCTCTGGTTCGCAGTTTCTATCATCTCTCCATACACGGCAGCTTAACGTTGTTGACCAGCTCTGCGATCATCCAGCATATCATATCACTGTCTGGTGGCGGAAGAGCCTCTGTCGCATATTTCTATTTTGATTTTAGAGATGACAATAAGAAGCACCGCCACAACCTCCTCCCTTCCTTACTCATCCAGTTCGCTGCACACTCGATTCCTTGTTGCGACATAATGTCCCGTGTTTATTCAGCTCACGGAAAAGGCACGCAACAACCCAGCGATGATGTTTTGATCAATCGTCTCACGGACATGCTCTCAACTACGACACAACACCCAATTTACATCGTCGTTGATGCTCTTGACGAATCTCCTGATACCTCTGGCGTGTCATCACCCAGAGAACTGGTCCTCGACCTTATAAGTGATCTTGATGGTCTCCGTCTCCCGAATCTACACATATGCGTCAGCAGTCGGCCGGAGATCGACATCCGCAACCGACTCGAACATTTGACGTCTCACCGCGTCTCCCTCCACGATCAGACTGGACACAAGGAAGACATTGCCAAATATATCAGGTCTAAGGTCGATGTTATTTCCAATGACAAACGATGGCGGGAGGATGACAAAAAGCTGGTCGTCGAGACACTCTCTGATACAGCCGACGGCATGTAAGGTGTCGGTGTACTCTCACCGACGCCTCTTCTCACCGTCCATCATATAGGTTCCGATGGGTTTTCTGTCAACTGGAGATGCTGAGGCATTGTCTGCCGTCGAAGATTCGGCAATCTCTATATAAGCTGCCCAAAACCCTGGACGAGACTTACAAGCGGATCCTAGAGGAGATCCCTGAAACGAACCAAGATCATGTCATACGCTTGCTTCAATGCCTGACTGTGGCCATTCGGCCCCTTCGTGTTGACGAGCTTGCGGAGATCCTTGCTTTCGACTGGGATGAGAACAATGAAGAAGGTCCAACACTCAACGCGGATTGGCGGCCGAAGGACCAAGAACAAGAGTTGCTGTCCGCGTGTCTGAGCTTGATTACAATCGTCCCCAGCGGCGATTCACGAGTGGTCCAATTTTCGCATTTTTCGGTCAAGGAGTTCCTTATATCGGATCGCCTTGCCACCTCGAAAGAAGATATTTCGCGTTATCACATTCTCCCCGACGCCGCACACACGGTCCTTACCAGGGCTTCCCTTGGAGTTCTATTCCATTTGTATGGTCGCATCAGTACATGGAACCTGCCTCTGGCTGAGTATGCTGCCGAACACTGGGTTTCTCACGCGCAGGTCGGGAGCGTATCGTCACGCGTTCTGGATGAAATAAAAGCACTCTTTGACTCGGACAAGCCATATTTTGCAGCGTGGGTCTGGATATACAATATAGACGAGCCATCACCCCGGCACTCGCGCTTGGGTACTGCGACACCCTTATACTACTCCGCGCTTTGTGGATTTTATGACCTCGTTGAGCACCTCGTCAAGAAACACTCACAACACGTAAACGCTATCGGCGGCAAACACGACTATCCGCTGGTCGCCGCATTGCACGGAGGACACATCCGGGTCGCAGAACTGCTATTTCGGCACGGCGCTCATATCGGCGCTCAAGGAACGGGAGGACGGACTCCGCTGCACACGGCAATGCAATCACCTAGCAATCTGGTGGTCGGCGCGATAAACTTCCTGCTTGAACACGGCGCAGACATAAATACCCGTGACGTGCTCCTCTCGACTCCACTACATGCGGCGGCAACTGAGGGGCATTTCGAGGTGGCTCAGATGCTACTCCAACGAGGAGCAGATGCCGGTTCCCGGGACGCTTTTGGCAAGACTCCACTGCACAATATAGAAACGTCCTTTGAAAAATCCGCATTTTCAAGGAGCGAAGGCAACGGGGCCAAACTCGTTCAACTGTTACTAGAGAATGGCGCGGATGTGAATGCTCGAAGCGCCTCCGACGAAACCCCATTGCATGTGGCGTCTTACTACTTGGGACCCAACTTGAAGTTGGTGCAGACCCTTCTCGACTATGGCGCGAATGTCAACGCGGTGGACAACATGGGCCAGAACCCATTGCATCAAGTATCGAGAACCTTCAGTGGTCGTTACGCAGATAGCATCGGTGTTGCACAGCTATTAGTGGAGCATGGCGCGGACGTGAATGCACGAGACGAGGACGACGAAACCCCATTGCATTGGGCATCTTACTTTTCGGGACTCGACTCGAACTTGAAGTTGGTGCGGATTCTCCTCGACCGTGGCGCGGATGTCCACGCGGAGAACAACCGGAGCCAAACCCCACTTCACCGAGCGTTCGAATCCGACGATTGGCGTTTCTTCCCCGACGCTGTACAGATGTTAGTCGAGCATGGCGCAGATGTCAACATACGAATAGAGAACAATGAAACCCCTTTACACATGTCTTTCGTAATGGAACTCAAGTTGGTGCAGGTGCTCCTTGACCATGGAGCGAATGTCAACGCGAAGGATAACCAGGGCCAGACCCCATTGCACCATGTGTTGGATTGCTTCGGGGAGGATAAATTTTCTGTGGTACAGCTGTTGGTGGAGCGGGGTGCGGACGTGAACGCACCAGACAACGACCATCAAACCCCGTTACACCTAGCATCGAGTCTTGCGTCGCTCGAGGTGGTTTGGTTACTTCTCAAGCATGGCGCAGATATAAATGCGGCGAACAAAAAGGGCCAGATGCCGTCCCAGCTCGCGCGGGAGAGCATTAGAAAAGAAATAAATTGGTCGCCGCCATCAGAATACCCTATCGGGCGGCGATCACAATGCGTAGCATTGATGGGTCTTCTCTCAAGCTATGGATATTAGTGGTCTTGCTAGTGGTAGTATCAGGTCGGTACCACCAACAAGGAAATGTTGTCACGTACAAACCATTATGTTGATAGAAACAATAATGACACGACTCGGATGTCACCATCACTTTCTCTCTCAAACAGTTTTCACAGTTGGTGGGTTATTGTCTTCCTGGACCGCTCGAGTCATGAGTAAGATTAGTAAGTAATAAATACAATTGAACGCGTGCGCGGGCTGTGTCTGTACAAACGGACAAGCCTTCTCAGTCTCTGCGCACGCTAGAGCGCTAGAGCAGATACTGAGGCCTGAGGTGCTGCGATACGAAACTCCGAGACCTTTTTACTATAGTTATTCCGAAATAAAACTTCTCCTCCACTTCCGCGGAAACGCACGATAGCGGGGATCGAGACGATAAGTAGGAAAAATATCGGGACATCGCGCGGGTTTGCACGACGTCCGCTCAGTACCAAAATATACGGATATATGAAGATAATGGAAAATAGAATCTCACTTCAACAGTGACTGGTAGTGTGCACCCACCGCAGTCATTCGGCGGACTCAGTACCCCTACCTTGTTGTCTCATTAAATTTTACTCATTGGCTGGATCCGTAGTCTTAGACCTGACCTACGTGCATGTACTCACAGTAAAAGCGTCCTGATGTACACTATCCCGTTTTTCTCGACAAGCATGGCATGCGTCAGTAGGTAACTCTTTGCATTCTCACCCTTGTTCTCACCCCTGCTCGTCTCGTGGCTGGTCCGTGCTACCCGGCCTATTCCTGGTCTGGCACACCTACATCTCTGCGAATAATGCCATCCAAATTTTCGACTGAGGCAAAAAGGACAAGGAGATGGTTAAGAGTTCACATACATATCCCACAGATATACGCGCTGCACGGATGTGCGCGAGGGGTCAGTCGAATGTACTAATTTGTATGCCCTACCACCCGGAATCGTGAATGAAAGAAAGGAAACGGAAATGAGGCAGAGGAGACCATAGCGTACATCAAGTGTACAGCCCATTGTTCACTCGCTTTCGACTGTTTATATTTTCATTGGCAGATGCACGGAACAGGACCCTTGTCTTCGCTCCTTGCCTCGATCGCATCCCTGTTCGTCACGTGGCTGGTCGGCGCTACTCGCATATCCGCTTTCTCGGCACACACATATCGTCGAACAGTACCGAAGCCCACTAATAATATTATAAGTCACGCAAATTGTCTACTACAGTAAGACAAGAAGGTTCTGGTGCCCCAGACCTTACACTGAGGGGGGATGTGCGCTGCACGGAGGAGAGCGGACGGTGGTGGAACAGCATTTGTATGGCCGACCTAGGACAGCAAACTAAAGGGACCAGGTCCAGGAATGGGGAAGCGAAAGAGCGGAAACACGACGCACGTTGATGTTTCAAAGTATCCGCTGAAATCGACAACGAAGTGTTCGCTGCACTCATCGTCGGATGGCAACCTTACGTCTGGCACGTCAGCTTGGGGGGCGGTGAGGAGGAAAAAAAATGCAACTAGGTTAACATGAAACCTTGTGGAATAGGTTATCTGAGAGCAAGCAACGATGGACTGAGGGCAAGACCGAGGTGCCAGAGAGATGAGGAATCGGAAGCCATGATTAAGCTGTTATTAAAGTCCTCGCATCCCAGACGCAAGCTGAAGGCCAGGAGAAGAAGTCAGGATAGAGATGACTGCGACGACAAGGGGGTGGTGGGCAGTACATGTAGATGACATGCAGGACAGGGTAATGATGACGAAAGAAGGGATCGATGAACGGGGTGAGAACACAGTAGCGCTGGTAAGGAGACGGTAGGGCAAGCAACCAGAGAATGTACAGAGGGCCGGCACAGGGATCGGCAGAAAGCAAGCAGGTGAAGAGACACCAGGAACGAGAGGACGGAAGCGAGAGTTGCTCAAACGTGATGACAATAGGAGTGAGTAGCAAGAGGGCGGGAGGGACGGCAAGGCTATGCCGAGGGTCTTGAGATGACGGGAAGGAGACAGGAGGAAGAGGGAGAAGGTGCCAGGGGGCAGAAGCGGGAGGGTATGAAGGTGGGAGATAGTGGGAGGAGCAGGGAGACTGGAAGGGGAGGGGATCCAGGAGAAGACGGTGAGACGGGATGGCGGTGAGACGGCGGGTGAGGTGATATGGCGAGAGGAGAGGTAGTCGCCCCTCGTGTGACAGCCAGAAAGGAGCGTAGGTACCACGCATGCAGTACGAGAAGGCGACTCAAGGGAAGCGGCAGCGCGGGCGAAGGAGACAGCGAGGCAAAGAAAGGGTGGGCATGCCGTGCAGACTGCAGACAGTGGGACGGGAGAGGGTGATAGAACTGATGGAGGTGGGGGAGCGCGAGTACAGGGGCAGGTCGCGGGGTGGGCAAGCAGATGGCAGGAGTGAGAGGAGACACCCGCCCCTTACACGCGATGGCTAGGGGGCGTGCAGAAAGCAGGGGAAGACGGCGGTGAGGGGAGATGGTAGCGCGGGCAGGGAGACGGAGGCAGATCGAGGGAGACCGCGGCGAGAGTCTCTCACACTTGACCGCGAGGAGGGGTTCGGCAGGGCAGACAGGGGAGGGAAGGGTGCCGAAGTGCCAAAGAGGAGGAGCACGGAGCCAGGGAAGGGAGCACCGGAAAGGCGGGGCAGGGCGAAGAAAGGGTAGAGAGCAGGGCGAGGATCATCGATCGTCCCTTGCACGGACGAAGGTAATCCTTTGGAGGCCGAGGGTTGATATACGTTGATGAGAGGGCGGCAGTGGGGACGAGGCGAGGATAGCGCCCTCCACAGCGAGGCGGCCGATGTTGTGAACCGATTCGGTCACAGATGACTCAGCCCGAGTCCCCGTGATTCGATATGACTCGATTCTGTATCCGCTTGCTTCCACCAATTATAGTACAGACTAACCCTGTAATAGCCAAAGAATATGTAAGCGCCAAGAGGCTCTCCGTAGCTACTTAAGCGCCGTAGTATCATTGAATAGGAGTAGAATTCTCTCGTTCATTTTGCCGCGACAACTGCCTTATTTGTCACAGAGTGAGCGACATCACACTTGATCAAGTGTGAGGCTTTTCAGAAGAAACTCACGCTCGGTTTAGAAATCAAACAAATCCAAAGCGCTCACTTCTAGTCAGAACACCAGAAGAACTTCAGTCGACTTTTCATTCTACCTAGGTACAGCAGAATCTACGCTCTAGGAGCGCCGTTGTACTGACCCAGTTACTGGTCAGCCGTCATCTACTCTCACTTGCGCCCGACCGCGCCCGTTCGCAACCACACCCACAACACCAGAAGACCCGCGTAGCTGATTAGTTGCGCAGAACCCCCATCCTCGTATTTTACTTGTGTTAGCACCTTACCCCCATCGTGATGAGTCACGACCAGCTTGATGCGACGGGGATCCCTCCCGGAGACCCTGCGCACTCCCCACCTGTTGTAATGACAGGCCTACCGACGAACGACGACACCCTGCAAGCCATCCACGGGATGCTACAAAATCTACATCAGCGAGTATCAGTAGTAGAGACCCAAGCAACGGTACTCCAGAATCACGCCAATCAACAAGCGCAGCCAGTACAAGCACCAGCTGCAGCGCCAGTCTCTCCCGCCCGTACGGGACCACCTCGTCTCTCGTTACAGCCATACGCAGGGAAGGGAGACGAGAACTTGCAGGCCTGGCTCAATACTGCAGAGGACGTGCTGCGCGACATGAATCATCCAAGAGATCGTTGGACGGTAGTGATCGCACCTTATTTCCGCGAACAGGCCCTAGTTTGGTATCAGGCCACCCGCGTCGAGAACAACCATCAGGCACCGCACTGGGACGACCTGAAGCCCAAGCTGTTGAGTCATTTTGAGCCCCCGGCGCGTTTGAACGAGCTTCGCGCGCACTTACACAGAATCACCTATCATGGGGACACAGCCAATGGTCAGAGGTGGCTTATATAATTGATAGCCCAGTCGGTGATGAGAGTCTTTAATGGTTCATACTCCAGCCGACGTCGGGATTCCGCCGCGATTGATACTCCAGCCGACGTCGGCTGGGTCGGAGATAGTCGGGAATCCCTGGGGCACTTAAACACAGAATAGAAACATAAAACACTTCCCAGAAAATATTGTAGATCCAGAAATGCTCTATATTAAATCAACTGAGCAGTATTCAACTCAAATAGGCACAGCAGATTGCAAGCACCCTAGATACTTACAAGTGGACAGGAATAAGTAACGGATGTCCGATCACAAGTGATGTCGGGATTCCGCCGGCATTGATACTCCAGCCGACGCCGGGTATGTCGGAGATAGTCGGGAATCCCTGAGGCACTTAAACACAGAATAAAAATGTAAAACACTTCCCAGACAATATTGTGGATCCAGAAATGCTCTATATTAAAGCAAATGAGTAGTATTCAACTCACATAGGCACAGCAGATTGCAAGCACCCTAGATACTTACAAGTGGACAGGAATAAGTAATGGATGTCCGATCACAAGTGACGTCGGGATTCCACCGGCATTGATACTCCAGCCGACGCCGGGTATGTCGGAGATAGTCGGGAATCCCTGAGGCACTTAAACACAGAATAAAAATGTAAAAACCTTCCCAGACAATATTGTGGATCCAGAAATGCTCTATATTAAAGCAAATGAGTAGTATTCAACTCACATAGGCACAGCAGAGTGCAAGCACCCTAGATACTTACAAGTGGACAGGAATAAATAATGGATGTCCGATCACAAATGACTGTGCAGTAATTGCCCTTGTAATTGCCTATAAGAATCAGGGATAGCCAATGACCAAAGCTCAGCCTATACCGATTGAAACATCTGCACTAATTGATAGTCTAACTGATGGTGAGTGGATCGGAGATAATCGGGATCCCCGAGTGAAGACTAGCAGGGATCCAGAGAGACCCTGCACTCGATGAAATGACCAGTATTTAGGAATGTAGGAACATCCACTCTGATATGTGCAGCAGAGTGCAAGTACCTTAGATACTTACAAATGGACTGGAATAGGTAAGGGATGTCCAATTGAAACCTCCTTAGTTACTTTAGTTACTGATAGTCCAACAGACTACGGGTAGGTCGGAGATAGTCGGAGATCCATGAAGCACTTACAACATGCTAGTAAGGTGCAACAGTTACTAGAAATGTGGAGGTACTCTGTATTAAGTCAAAAGCAATATTCAGGCATGTAAGAACATTCACTCAGATATGTGAAGCAGAGTGCAAGAAACACTAGGATTTGGCAGGAATATGTAAGAAATGTCCGAGCGCAAGCCAATGTGTAGTGATAGAATATCTAATTGTATGGAGGGCAGACACAGCTGATGCCCACTTGAAGGACGACCATAATTGATAATACAACCAAAATGGGCTAGAAGCGGACTTCCTGCGTTTGAATACCTACACATGGGATAGGGACATGGTAGGGATATAGCACAGGATCACCCGATTAGATGATTAGAGATACACAGTTGGTTTCATAGCCTCGTAGTGCAATCAGTCTGTAGGAACTGTAGGAACTCATCATATATTTGAAGGGTATGAACTTGTGTGATACAACGTGCAGATATCCTGACTATAGTACACACACATATCTATTATGATGGAATAGATCATTATTGACGTCGGAGAGTCTCCAGTATAGCTATGTAAGTATAAGCTACCTGGTCAGGTAGCTTGGACGAATCTTTGCTGCACCCCTGCCAGTGTCCATATTCCTGCACATCGTTAGAAGCATGGTTACAACTCGGAGATGATTGCAGGACTTACTTGACCTTATCCGTCATTCTGACGACTCGTTTCCCTTCCTCTGTGAGTGGGTGAGTATTGATTTGATTTGGTTCCTGTTGCACAGGGTGAGGATCCGATGGACCTGCCATATCTAGAAGTTTAACTATTAGTCGACCTAAGTTGCTGTAGATGGGAAATGGATGGAGTACGAACCGGGTGACAAGTATCTATCATCCCTTTGATAATTATGTCCTGGAGAGTGAGGAATTCCGTCACTCCCTAGACATGTACCATTAACAAATGAAGAACAGAGTAATAGCAGCATTTCTCACCCGGAATTCCATCACTACCTAGAGACGCACCATTAACATATGAAAAACAGAATAATAGCAGCATTACTCACCGGGAATTCCGTCACTCCCTAGACATGTACCATTAACAAATGAACAACATAATAATAGCAGCATTACTCACCAGGATCACTTTGCTCACATAATGGTTCGGAGTGACTTCCATTACTCATGGGCTGACCGATGGTGAGAGTCTTTTATATGTCATGGGCCAGCCGACGTCGGCCGACGCCTGAGATTTCTTCCGAGACTCATGGGCCAACCGATGTCGGCTCGGAGACATTTATTCCGGAGTTGTACTCCGAAGGAGAATTCCTGAGACTGCACAGGCATTTCCAGGTGTCAAGAAATCATTGCTCCAGAGCTGGATTCTGGAGGAAACACTCCGAGATTATGTGTGCATAATGGAATGTATAAACATGTGCAGGTCCAAGGAATATTGCACATGTTCTGGAGGAACAACTCCGAAACACTCCGAGATTATGAGGGTGTAACAGAGTGTGCAGGTCTGAGGAATGTTACACATGTTCTGGAGGAACAACTTGAACTCAAAACCACTCCGAGACTATGAGGATATAATGGAGTGTATAGACATGTGCAGGTCCGAGGACGGTTACACATGTTCTGGAGGAACAGCTCTGAAACACTCCGAGATTATGAGGGCATAACGGAGTGTATAAATATGTGCAGGTCCGAGAAATGTTGCACATGTTCTGGAGGAACAACTCTGAATCACTCCGAGATTATGAGGATATAACGGAGTGTATAGACATGTGCAGGTCCGAGGAATGTTACACATGTTCTGGAGGAACAACTCTGAAACACTCCGAGATTATGAGGGCATAACGGAGTGTATAGATATGTGCAGGTCCGAGAAATGTTGCACATGTTCTGGAGGAACAACTCTGAAACACTCCGAGATTATGAGGATATAATAGAGTGTATAGACATGTGCAGGTCTGAGGAATGTTACACATGTTCTGGAGGAACAACTTTGAAACACTCCGAGATTATGAGGGCATAACGGAGTGTATAAATATGTGCAGGTCCGAGAAATGTTGCACATGTTCTGGAGGAACAACTCTGAAACACTCTGAGATTATGAGGGAATAACGGAGTGTATAAATATGTGCAGGTCCTAGAAATGTTGCACATGTTCTGGAGGAACAACTTTGAAACACTCCAAGATTATGAGGGAATAACGGAGTGTATAAATATGTGCAGGTCCGAGAAATGTTGCACATGTTCTGGAGGAACAACTCTGAATCACTCCGAGATTATGAGGGCATAACGGAGTGTATAGACATGTGCAGGTCCGAGAAATGTTGCACATGTTCTGGAGGAACAACTCTGAATCAC
This sequence comes from Lactarius pseudohatsudake, assembly GCA_021525015.1. Classification (NCBI taxonomy): domain Eukaryota; kingdom Fungi; phylum Basidiomycota; class Agaricomycetes; order Russulales; family Russulaceae; genus Lactarius; species Lactarius pseudohatsudake. The sequence goes on along the minus strand of JAKELH010000602.1, from coordinate 13,372 downwards.
TCCGAGATTATGAGGGCATAATGGAGTGTACAAACATGTGCAGGTCTGAGAAATGTTACACATGTTCTGGAGGAACAACTCTGAAACACTCCGAGATTATGAGGATATAATGGAGTGTATAAATATGTGCAGGTCCGAGGACTGTTGCACATGTTCTGGAGGAACAACTCTGAATCACTCTGAGATTATGATGATATAATAGAGTGTATAGACATGTGCAGGTCCAAGGAATGTTACACATGTTCTGGAGGAACAACTCTGAAACACTCCGAGATTATGAGGGCATAACGGAGTGTATAGATATGTGCAGGTCCGAGAAATGTTGCACATGTTCTGGAGGAACAACTTTGAAACACTCCGAGATTATGAGGGCATAATGGAGTGTATAGATATGTGCAGGTCCGAGAAATGTTGCACATGTTCTGGAGGAACAACTCTGAAACACTCCGAGATTATGAGGGCATAACGGAGTGTATAGATATGTGCAGGTCCGAGAAATGTTGCACATGTTCTGGAGGAACAACTCTGAAACACTCCGAGATTATGAGGGCATAACGGAGTGTATAGATATGTGCAGGTCCGAGAAATGTTGCACATGTTCTGGAGGAACAACTCTGAAACACTCCGAGATTATGAGGGCATAATGGAGTGTACAAACATGTGCAGGTCCGAGAAATGTTACACATGTTCTGGAGGAACAACTCTGAATCACTCCGAGATTATGAGGATATAATGGAGTGTATAAATATGTGCAGGTCCAAGGAATGTTACACATGTTCTGGAGGAACAACTCTGAAACACTCCGAGATTATGAGGGCATAACGGAGTGTATAGATATGTGCAGGTCCGAGAAATGTTGCACATGTTCTGGAGGAACAACTCTGAAACACTCCGAGATTATGAGGGCATAACGGAGTGTATAAATATGTGCAGGTCCGAGAAATGTTGCACATGTTCTGGAGGAACAACTCTGAAACACTCCGAGATTATGAGGGCATAATGGAGTGTACAAACATGTGCAGGTCCGAGAAATGTTACACATGTTCTGGAGGAACAACTCTGAAACACTCCGAGATTATGAGGATATAATGGAGTGTATAGACATGTGCAGGTCCAAGAAATGTTGCACATGTTCTGGAGGAACAACTCTGACACACTCCAAGATTATGAGGGTGGAATGGAGTGTATGAACATGTGCAGCTGTCCAAGGTATGTTATAAATGTTCTGGAGGAACACAATCAAGTTTATGAGGGTGCAACAGAGTGTATATACATATGCAGGTGTCTGAGGGATGTTCTGGACTTGGAGGAACAACTCCAAGATTATGTGCATATAAATGAGTGTATAAACACGTGTGGGGTGTCTAACAAATACTATTCTAGATATTGATGTGGAAGGAAACACTCTAATATTATATGGATGTAATGGGGGTCTGGGTAGAACTGTGTGCAGGTGACCAACATGTAACATTAGAAGGAACAACTCTCAGATCACTTGAGTGTCTGGACAACATATAAAGGTGTCCAAAGAATGTTCCTTGTATAGTCTACTAGTATATGGAGGAACAACTTCAAGACTAATTATATATGTACAAGTCTTTGACATCATACATGAAACACCTCCACCACCCAATTGGCCTACAGAAGAGTTTAATCATGTCTAGATGTTCAGCGAAAGTGATTAATGAATGTATGTAAAGATGGTTGAGTGCAGCTCCCTGACCACTGGATGTGTCAAGCAGTCACGAAAAATGTTTATGTAATATTCCGAAATGAAAGGAATTGACACATAATGTTCCTTGTGCCTCACCAATCAGACTAACAGCTAATAATAGAGCAAGGTCATGTATTCTCACTAAGAAATATGGAGTGTAATTGTTATAATAATGAGAGAACAGTCATATTCTTTAGACAACACCCACATAATCTCGGAGTTGTTCCTCCAGAACATGTGTAACATTCCTCTGACTGACACATGTTTATACACTCTGTTGTGCCTTCATACTAATCTTGGAATATTTCAGACTTGTCCCTCCAGAACATGTGTAACATTCCTTGGACCTACACACTCCGTTATGCCCCTATAATCCTGGAGGGTTTCAGAGTTGTTCCTCCAGAATATGTGTAACGTCTCTTGGATCTGCACACTCCATTATGCCCTCATAATCTTGGAGTGTTTTGGAGTTGTTCCTCCAGAACATGTGCAACATGATTCGGACCTGCACATATCTATACCGTTATGCCCTCATAATCTCGGAGTGTTTCAGAGTTGTTCCTCCAGAACATGTGTAACATTTCTTGGACCTGCACATGTTTGTACACTCCATTATGCCCTCATAATCTCGGAGTGTTTCAAAGTTGTTCCTCCAGAACATGTGCAACATTTCTCGGACCTGCACATGTTTATACACTCTGTTATGCCCTCATAATCTTGGAGTGATTCAGAGTTGTTCCTCCAGAACATGTGCAACATTTCTCGGACCTGCACATGTTTATACACTCTGTTATGCCCTCATAATCTTGGAGTGATTCAGAGTTGTTCCTCCAGAACATGTGCAACAGTCCTTGGACCTGCACATGTCTATACACTCCATTATATCCTCATAATCTCGGAGTGTTTCAGAGTTGTTCCTCCAGAACATGTGTAACATTTCTCAGACCTGCACATGTTTGTACACTCCATTATGCCCTCATAATCTCGGAGTGTTTCAGAGTTGTTCCTCTAGAACATTTGTAACATTTCTCAGACCTGCACATGTTTGTACACTCCGTTATGCCCTCATAATCTTGGAGTGATTCAGAGTTGTTCCTCCAGAACATGTGCAACATTTCTCGGACCTGCACATATTTATACACTCCGCTATGCCCTCATAATCTCGGAGTGTTTCAGAGTTCTTCCTCCAGAACATGTGTAACATTTCTCGGACCTGCACATGTTTGTACACTCCATTATGCCCTCATAATCTCGGAGTGATTCAGAGTTGTTCCTCCAGAACATGTGCAACATTTCTTGGACCTGCACATGTCTATACACTCCATTATGCCCTCATAATCTCGGAGTGTTTCAGAGTTGTTCCTCCAGAACATGTGCAACATTTCTCGGACCTGCACATATTTATACACTCTGTTATGCCCTCATAATCTCGGAGTGTTTCAGGGTTGTTCCTCCAGAACATGTGCAACATTTCTCGGACCTGCACATATTTATACACTCCGCTATGCCCTCATAATCTCGGAGTGTTTCAGAGTTGTTCCTCCAGAACATGTGTAACATTCCTCAGACCTGCACATGTCTATACACTCCGTTATATCCTCATAATCTCGGAGTGATTCAGAGTTGTTCCTCCAGAACATGTGCAACATTTCTCAGACCTGCACATGTCTATACACTCCGTTATGCCCTCATAATCTCGGAGTGTTTCAGAGCTGTTCCTCCAGAACATGTGTAACATTCCTCAGACCTGCACATGTCTATACACTCCGTTATATCCTCATAATCTCGGAGTGATTCAGAGTTGTTCCTCCAGAACATGTGCAACATTTCTCGGACCTGCACATATTTATACACTCCGTTATGCCCTCATAATCTTGGAGTGTTTCAGAGCTGTTCCTCCAGAACATGTGTAACCATCCTCGGACCTGCACATGTCTATACACGCCATTATATCCTCATAATCTCGGAGTGTTTCAGAGTTGTTCCTCCAGCAGATGTGGAGTATTCCTCTGACCTGCGCATGTTTATACACTCCATTATATCCTCATAGTCTCGGAGTGGTTTTGAGTTCAAGTTGTTCCTCCAGAACATGTGTAACATTCCTCAGACCTGCACACTCTGTTACACCCTCATAATCTCGGAGTGTTTCGGAGTTGTTCCTCCAGAACATGTGCAATATTCCTTGGACCTGCACATGTTTATACATTCCATTATGCACACATAATCTCGGAGTGTTTCCTCCAGAATCCAGCTCTGGAGCAATGATTTCTTGACACCTGGAAATGCCTGTGCAGTCTCAGGAATTCTCCTTCGGAGTACAACTCCGGAATAAATGTCTCCGAGCCGACATCGGTTGGCCCATGAGTCTCGGAAGAAATCTCAGGCGTCGGCCGACGTCGGCTGGCCCATGACATATAAAAGACTCTCACCGTCGGTCAGCCCATGAGTAATGGAAGTCACTCCGAACCATTGGCTGCTTTGCTCCCCAGGCTCATGAAAGGGAGGAGGCTCTGTAGCCATTGCATGGTCAGATGATTCATCACTGCTTGATGATTTGCTTGAAGGCTCAGTCGTCTCACGCTCTCCATCGGAGGTCCGATTATGAGGAGGATCAGAATCAGATGAGTCGGATGAACGCCCATCGGTGCTGCTACTCGCTGGATTGGAGTCCCCAAAATTGCTAAGGTTGAAGGACTCTTGATCAGATGCATTTGATTGCTGTGCTCTAGCATGTCGGAGATGTCGCTTATGCCGACGAGGATGTTCTACATCTCGGAAGAGGGGGGAGGTTGGAACCCACATCAGGGGACCAATGCCTTGGTCTTGTCTCTCCTTCCAATGGCACAGAAGGCGGAAGATCTCTCTAATCTGGATCTTGGATGGGTCCTTCCATACAAAGTCTTTCGGAATACATTCGTCAAGGATCCAGGAGGATGGATCCTTGACCAATACTCCCCATGGAATGGTCCGCTTCTTATTTCTGGTGACAAACCCTAATTCATATGTGTTATATCCTGCTGCACATGTATTGAAAGAATGGCTCACGGATATGTTCAGTACAATACTCCCTGAGCAATGACTGAACAACTTTGGCCTTATATCCATCGAACATGGTAACCTTTGGAAGTTTGGGACATCGATCTTTATCAAATACAATGTGAATTGGGGTGTTTAAAGTCCTGGAGCGGTCCTTCTTCGGAGGTGGTTCCTGCACAGTGTCTGAAATATTCATTGATGATATGTGATCACCATAGATGAAAGGGTGGTCATACCATTTGCAAAGCACTTCTTCCCGAATTCAATCCACTGCTCCCAGAGCGCAGCACTCTTCCAGTCTGGGCAGTACTTCCGAAAGTCCTTTCCATCTTCCAATACACTGCTCACATCATTACTGAAATTGGTTGCACCAATAATCAGAGGACATATAGTAAGGGATGTGTGTATATTTGATTACTTACAAGCCTATCTTAAGGTTGTTCTCTTCACTCTCATATGCTGTGAGGACGATGGAGCGGATTCCGCATGTCTTATAGAGCTGACTTTGAAAGTCCTCAATGATCCGCTCACGCATAGAGGATGCCATTCTATAAAGGAGATATGTAAGGAATTGAGGAATCGATTGATACATGATACGAATACTGGCATACCTCGATTGAACGTGCTTCGGTGGTGTCTCTTCCGACCATTCCTTAGCAGCCTTTACATAATCCTCTTGAACCTCAGGAGATTGCTCGGTCCACAAGGTAGTTGTTGTGTCTTGAAGGGCTCCCAAGAATGCAGGATCTCCCGGTTCTATCCCGGAGGCCTCCTTTGCATGCTTCAAGACCTCATCTCGGTTCAGATGATAGAATGCATTGCGGGCGGACCATTTGCGGGTGAATTTGATGTATTGACGCCTGGGGCGGGCATAGTGGTTATAAAACCATTTCTGAATTTTCTGGAATCGGGAATAAGGGTTATCCTCATGTCTGCATAACCAAGACACACCTTGCTTGCATCCTTCTTGTCAAAGGGTGTATTAACCGGGCGGAGATGATATACCTTCGCCATGGCCTTCTCAACGATCCTAGTCCGATCATCTGTATCGGCCTCTTGAAACTCTTGAAGATATTCCTGTAAAATATCTCTGTCTTGAGGGGTGATAGAAAAGCCAGACTTAACAGGCTGTTCCCTGTCGCTCTCTGGCTGTTCAGAATCTCTGCTACGATCAGAGGAGCTGAAGGAGTCATTCTGCATAATGGAAGGGGATAGAATGGATAGATATAAATGATGAGATGGTTGAGCAGATGCCAGTGGATCTATGTATCTATTAGTTTAGTGGTTAAATACATACCCATACGGACATCATATTTGAACGTAGATAATTCATTATCCCACCATACCAGAGTCATCCGATAATCAAACATGTAGTGAGGATACAACATGTTTGAGTAGAATGTCACATCTGACTGGTAGAGTGTGCATGCAACAGATGGGTGATACTCCGATACAACTGTGATTTCACAAATGTTTCAGATTAGATTGGGAAACATCATATGTTCTTGGCCAAACAGCATGATGTGTGATACACGAAAAGCGGAGCTCCTGCATACTCAGCTGAGTCATGAGGCCATATGTGCACGAAAGATACAATCAATAGAACCTAATTGATGTGTCCTCAAATAATAGTGAATCAGACTATGCTCCCCATATTGGGTGTGACATATCCTGTAGGCATGTCCACATACATGGTGACGGTTCGATTCGACGATGGCAGATATCCTGATATTGCCCATCCGTATAATGTGTATTCACATACAGCGGGGATAGTGTGCGGACTTCCACAATACATTGTTGCGTGACACGGATGGATGCTGAAACATGTGTCAGACTGGCCGTGGACGTAGTTCGGGACTTAGGGACTTGCATAAATAGTATCACACGAAAGGGGTGTACCATTAGCGGAGGTATCTCTCGACTTGGGGATCTGCATGCATGGCTTCACTCAACATATGCGGAGCTCCGCTTGTTATGGACAAGATCATATTTACGGCTCCATCAATACGTACAACGTGATATAGGTGCTACGATCAACCAAGAGACTTAGCGATGGCCTCGATCTCCAGGACTGCCTTATGAACATCGTCATTTGCATGCGTCATTTCGCCCCTGACCTTCGTCAGCGTCTCCCAGAGATGGGCCAGGCGATTCTTGAGTGCGTCGGACCTCGTTTCCAAGTCCGCGATGTCCTGGGGATTGCGTGGAGGGGGGACGACGATCCCCATGGGGTGCGTGGGCTGGCCCGATGAGGGTGGCCCGGCGGATGGCCCGGCAGACGATACAGGATTCTGCAAGACATTCCCAACACTTTGGGTACGACCGCGGGGCATGGCGACATGAGTTCCGCTACCACGAGGTTGAACGTCGCGGGCCTTGTTCTGCACGATAGGCTAGATATGTTAGAAATTAGTGGGATAGGTGCAGGGGATGCAACCTAACACACCCTCGCTTTTGGAAGGCTCCGCGGTTCGGCAGGTGCTGCTGGAATGGTGGTGCGGGCCTCCTTACCTCCGTCGTCTACCTCCATAGTGTCAGACACCTAGCGCGAAGCGCAGTGAGTATATGCGATAGACCTAATGGCGATTGACATACACAGGGGCTCCTTAGACGAGGCACCTGTACCGACCGTGTCCTCAGCAGCAGGTGAGGGCGAATCGTCAGCCGTGGAATCCCCCGAAGCGGCAGACTTTATGACCGGAGCTCCTGAGGAAGGCCAGACAACCCTTTGCGACGCTGGGATGAGGTCCATGAAGTCTTCAAAGACGGGCTTCTTCCGCTTGGGCTAAATCACAAATAAATAAACATGTATGCAATTATTAAGTTATAAAGCTCTACCTGAGTGCCCCCGCTCTTGGCTCGGGGAGCTGGGAGGAGTGACATAGCTGGTGATGGAATCTTCGACATGAAGTCGAACTCATCCAGATCATCCGCTCCACCTGGCGATGGTGCTGGTGGGGGTCCCATTGGCTGGGGCTTAGCAGTGATCGGCTTTGGCTTAGTGGATGCGGGCCTGGTAGGCGGGGATCGCTCTGATGCACGGGACTGAGAACGAGAAGAGCGGGAGCCGTCTGACATATTTGCGAATATTGTTGAGGCTGAGAAACCTGATGATTATTATATATAAAGGATCTACGTAATAGATCGAGTATGTAGCGAACAAGCAGAATCGATGGGTACATATTTGTAAACATATATGATTATCCATGATAGGAAGGACCGTCCCTGGTCGCAGATAGGGCGTGGGAAGTCCGGTGAAGCCCGACACGTTTCAGCGGAGTTCCTGTGGCACATGCGCACACGTATACGGGACCCACATCCATACACGTACGACGCCCACCCACATACATCCACACAATGGCTAGGAAGGGTGTTGGAGAGCTAACAAGAGATGAAACAACTCTCCTGGTTATAGCAGCCAAATTCATCGCGGCTCTGGAACGTCTGGTAACCAGCCCACCGACTTCTGAAGAACTGGCTGGCCTCACTGAGATGGTCAGGGTGGAGCTGGTAAGTCCCTTTGATGTGCGCACATCCCATATACTGATAGATAGTGTAGAGAGCAGTTGGTGCAATATATCACAAGAAGGACGAGGGCTCCAAGATGCCCAGAGTTCATCATGTCATCCAGATGATATCAACGGAGTGGAGGAATGCGAAGACCGAGGCACGTGTCCCTGATTGGGATCGGATAACGTTGGACGATGTCGCAGAGATCTGCGAGAGGATGGGGGAAGCCTATCCCGACTGGCATGAGTCCCTCGTATCCCCTGACCTGCGTGAGTATTTGATCGGAATTGAGCCCAGCAAGATGTGGTGGCTCCCAGAGGGCGTGGAGGACGATGCTGATGGTATGTGGCATCTATCCCATATGTCCCGACACTAATACATTCAATTCTAGTTGTTATGCTCGACGCTCCACCTCCCCCGTCCAAGGCGCAGTCCTCCCTTGCTCCTCCGAAGTCTTCCATCAATACACGTGCCGCCAAGGGGAAGGCGCCTGCTATTCCCACGCCTGCCCCGCAACCTCGGCCACGCGCAAGGAAACGGCGCGCCGATGACAGCCCAGATGCCCCCCATATCAAATCCGAGAGTATAACGCCTCGGAAGTCCACCCATCCACAAGTCGAGGTCGTCATTACGTCTCCTCCCCGTCAAGGCAAGCGCACACGTCGGGATAAGAGCCCATCTGTGGCCACAGGTGATGTAAGTATCGTGATTATATGATAACCTATTTGTATGCACTTACATCGACTGCAGGATCGCTGTGGCCCCTGCAAAGAGCGCGAAGATGAAGAGTGCGTGTCCCAGGCTACGGGGAAGCGCATGACAACCGCCTGCGTAGGCTGCGCAACAATCCACAAGACTTGCAACCCCACTGCTGCGTGGGCGGCCACCGGAAGTCGCTCTGCGGACGCCCGATCGGCCTCCTCAGCTCGGACACGCACACCAAGTAAGCCCGCTTTATTTCCGCTACTAACTGTACATGCGCTGAGCACAATTTACATTTGCTAGGCGCTATTGCGGACGCACAAATTGAAGCGCTGACACAACAGGTACAGGACATGTCCCTCGAGCTCAGCGAAGTGAAGAAGACCCTCGATATCTCGCTTGAGGAGACTCGACAGCGGACGTGAGGAGAGCCGCGAGGAGAGCAGGCGTGGGCGTGAGGAGGCCCGTCGCGGACGTACGGAGTTCCGCACCGCACGCCAGTACATGCATGATACTGTGCTCATGGTGAGTGCGCTCTTGGCCAAGCAGGGAATCGTGTCTGCGTCCATCCCCGGCATTGGACAGCTCCCTGCTAGTCGATCTCGATCCCGTTCCCCAGCCAACCCGTCCACCACCTCGCCTGGAATCCCCCTCTCTACCCTCAAGATAACCGATGCGCGTTCCGCTGCATCCTCTCGTGCCTCAAGCGCAACGTCGGAGCACCGACGGGAAATAGGTAAATTCCATTGTCCATCGTATACTCGTATGGCTTACTGGTTATCTGTTCAGCAGACGTTCCCGCTGCGAGTGCAGCCGGGTCGCTGGCCGCTCGTCGAGCGTCTCCAAGTGGCCCTTTGCCTGGTGCAAGTGCGGCCGGGTCTCGTCCAGCATCCCCAAGTGTCCCTTTGCCCGAACCGTCTGGTATGTGGTTCCTTTGACAGACATTATCCAACTCTTGCTCATGATTCGGCGGGGCATTCAGGGGGAAGCGTCTCATCTCGCAAATCGTCGCCTGGTCAGCAGGTGCCCCAATAAATAACAGAATATTCGTTTCATCCAATGTATAACCACGTAGTTGTGTAGGCGGACATCCGGTTTCAATCGATCGATACTTGTGACTTGATAGGACATGTGAATCCTGTATATGGTTTCAGATCAAGTTACATGTTACATGCTTGACACACAACAAAAAGAAGATAGATATGAGACAACCGAGTGCTAAGAGAATAGGAAGCCAGAATATTGCAGGAATAGAGATTCGGAATCGCCATCCAACCAGACTTGGGCCATCCATTCGAATATAGCATTCCACGGTCATGTGACTGGAATGCAATCGAACTGAATCCCTGCATGCCCATATGCGGACTTCCGTTTCGGGCTTGGTTCATGTGACCCGAACATAGCAGTGTTTCATGTATAAGGGATCACCAAACCTGTTTCATAGACGAATGGTTATTTATAACGCTTGAGGGTTCACTATTGTATTGCACACCATGCAGTCTCACACATCCAAAGGCAAACGTGTGTCATTCTCCTCAATGACTAGTAAGTCCGATGGGCATATCAACACTACACGAACACATGTGCGGACCTCCGATCATCACCCGCTCCACTCTCCCGATATGTTTTCCGATCCTGTGGATGACTCTGATACACAATCATTTGATGAGGAGGACATGTTCGGGTCAGACCCTAATGCTGAGACCATCCCTCTTGAACCTGGTTCTGACGTCCAAGAAGTCTCAAACAATGGATACTGTGTATGCACCTCATGATATCAAACCTATCCGTCCATCTAACATGACAAACAGGATGCAGACTTTATTTCCGATGCTTGGGACATACACACGGAAACTCATCGTCTGTGTCTTATGGTAGAGGCACTATGTGAAGTGGAAGGGATTAACGTTTCAGAGATTGCAAGTGGAACACATAGGGACATTTCAGATGATGCATCGGAGATGTCTTTGGAGTTAGAGATCTCCGACAATAGTTGACTGGACAATCATTCAGAATGTAGATTGGGTATCATGATTAATATTCATTGCGCTCTTTGTTGCATGTTGCAGTATGGATCGTGCCATAATCCAAGTAAACAGGTGCAGTGGGTTAAGGTTGCCCAAAGCATATTTAAGAAAGGAGGTGAAGGAGGTCACACTATTGATTATCATACAAGCCATCCTCATTCTATTCACTGCTATTCATCATGCCTCGAAAGAATACCTACACCATTCCCATGGGAGACGTCGTGGAGGTTGTCGCTGAGACCCGGCGGACCGCACGCGGACTCCGCACCATTGTGAAGGAAGTCCCCTTCCATTCGAAGACAGGAAGGGCAAAGTCAGGTCAAGCTTCACATTCTCAATCTAGAGCGGAGCCCACTATAGACCAAGTTCAATCACAATCATTTGGGCGGCCATCCAGGGGGGAAGAAGAAACACACACCCTTCAGCCAATGGAACCATATGAAAATGATATGCCAGCCATTCAGATGGAAGACACACAGCCACAGGCTAGTGTATGTTACGACATGTTCTGTGACCATTGTCATAACACTGATTATATGTAGACACCGATGAGTCAATGGATAGATATCCGAAGCAGATATCTCCACCTATTGCTCGAGATGGAGGGTCTGACAAGTGCTCCGAAGTGCTCCGTGTGTACCAAATCGATGCAGATCAAGTGTTCCGATTGTATTGGGGGCAATTACTTTTGCAAGGACTGTTGCCTTCGATCTCATATGCGGTCCCCATTCCATCGGATGTCCCGCTGGACTGGTTCACATTTTGCACCAATATCATTAATGTTACTTGGATTTAAACTATGTCTTGGTCATGATGGAAAACCATGTCCACTGACAGTGGAGGTATGAGCATATCAGATATATGAGTCGCCACATGCACTTATGAATCTATAATTAGGGAATCCAAGCAGCACAAGAGCCACGGCCAAGCGGGCGAAAGCCCCAACGCACTCGCTCTGTATCGCTAATATCTGTTGAGGAGGAGGATGCCCCTTCATCCGGAGCTCCGCTACCTCCGTTGCACGCACCTCAATATATGGAGGGGATATCCGACACACTGTTTGACCTTTCGGGGGATATGTTGGATCCCTCTGATGGATATACACGACGCACTCGGACTGCAAAGTCGGGAAATCCACTGATCACAATTGTCAATCAAACAGGTGTCTTTGACATGGATGTGCTCTTTTGCATATGCCCTAATGCTGGTGCTAATGATGAGCAACTCCTTCAAGCTGGATTATTTCCTTCAACCTTTAAGCGAATCGAGACTGCATTTACCTTTACAGTTTTGGATGACTTCTTGGCTGATAACCTGGAATGCAAGACAACTGCACAACAGTACTATTCTAAACTTCAAAGCATCACCAATCGGATGTTCCCCCACCACGTCCCAGTGAGTTAAGATGCTATCCCGATACTACATACAATGTCACTGATGGAGATACACAGAATCTCTATAAACAGCTCTTGAGGGCATCTCGTCAATGGAGGGATTTAAAGAATCGGATTCAAAGCGGTCTAGGACACCAGAATGGCGGAATACCCGCTACTGATGGATCTATGGCTATCTTCTGTCCTGCATGTCCACAGCCAGGCATCAATCTCCCTGATGATTGGAAGATCAGGTATCATGACCAGCCGTATGCATTCATTGATCCGATTAATATCTTATTATTAACATTCTCAAAGGAATCAGCTTATCCAAACATTCATAATGGATGGCAACTTCTCAGCGGAGCACATGAGGTGCAGAACTGGGGAAGCGGATGTTCCTCTATCTTCTGGGATGGCTTTCATGGCAAATCCCAATTCATATAAGGCTCACCTTCATAGTGGGCAAGAAATTTCTCAGGTGTGTTTGGTACTATTAACAGATGCTCCTATCTTACATTAGGGTCTTTCAAAGTACCCTTAATTTGGTCCCTTATTGGACCCATTAAACGACCATTAATCTAAAATTTAGCGCCATTTTTGGGTTAATGGGAGAAATAATGAAATAAATAATTGACCAATAATGGTCAACTTTGAAACCCCCCCCCCCGAAAAACTCGTTAATGGGACACTTAATGCCTTAATTTTTGCTCCCTGAAGCCTCGGGATCCTTTCGGCAGGGTGGCACCTTTTCGATCTCCGCCCCACCGCTTCGCTATCGTCCCCATCGCCTGGCGTCCTCATCGTCGTTACCTGTGATATGCCATCTGTCCCCCTTCACCGAAGGCTGCTCGACGAACTCGATGATATCGACCGCTCATTCAAACGAGCACGCCTTCACAAGTACCTTGAAGACTCTGGTGTCGAATTTGCTGCCGCTCCGGCCTCTGACTCAGACGCCAACTCGGATTCGGATTCGGAGGTGTCCTCCATCTCTAGCCTCAGCAGCT